>JAHLWY010002313.1:0-12640 GCA_020002185.1 Paraescarpia echinospica | reverse complement strand
CAACTGTTATAATGCCACACAGAACATCATGCGGACCTAACATGTTAGTAGTTACATTTGTAACAACTGTTACAATGCCACACAGAGCACCATGCGGTCCTAACACGTTAGTAGTTACATTTGTAACAACTGTTATAATGCCACACAGAGCACCGTGCGGACCTAACATGTTAGTAGTTACATTTGAAACAACTGTTATAATGCCACACAGAGCACCATGCGGACCTAACATGTTAGTAGTTACATTTGTAACAACTGTTATAATGCCACACAGAGCACCGTGCGGATCTAACATTTTAGTAGTTACATTTGTAACAACTGTTCTAATGCCACACAGAGCACCATGCGGACATAACATGTTAGTAGTTACATTTGTAACAACTGTTACAATGCCACAAAGAGCACCATGCGGACCTAACATGTTAGTAGTTACATTTGTAACAACTGTTATAATGCCACACAGAGCACCATGCGGACCTAACATGTTATTAGTTACATTTGTAACAACTGTTATAATGCCACACAGAGCACCATGCGGACATAACATGTTAGTAGTTACATTTGTAACAACTGTTACAATGCCACACAGAGCACCATGCGGACCTAACATGTTAGTAGTTACATTTGTAACAACTGTTATAATGTCACACAGAGCACCATGCGGACCTAACATGTTAGTAGTTACATTTGTAACAACTGTTATAATGCTACACAGAGCACCATGGATCAACATGTTAGTAGTTACATTTGTACCAACTATTCTAATGCCACACAGAGCACCATGCGGACCTAACATGCCAGTAGTTGGCATTTGCAACAACTGTTCTAATGCCACACGGACCACCTCATGCAGACCTTAACATGTTAGTAGTTACATTTGTAACAACTGTATAATGCCACACGGGAGCACCATGCGGACCTAACATGTTAGTAGTTACATTTGTAACAACTGCTAATGCCACACAGAGCACCATGCGGACCTAACATGTTAGTAGTTACATTTGTAACAACTGTTATAATGCCACACAGAGCACCATGCGGACTCAACACATGTTAGTAGTTACATTTGTAACAACTGTTATAATGCCACACAGTGCACCATGCGGATTCCACATGTGTTAGTAGTTACATCTTTGTAACAACCGTCTCTAGTGCCACACAGAGCACCATGGACTCCAACATTAGCAGTTACATTTGTAAATAACTGCTCAAATGCCAACACAGAGCACCATGCGGACTCCAACATGTTAGTAGTTACACGGTAACAACTGTCTCTAATGCCACAGACCACCATGCGGACCTAACATTAGTGGAAGCCACATTTGTAACAACTATTATAATGCCGCCACGAGCACCATGCGGACCTAACATGTTAGTAGCAGTCACATTTGTAAATAACTGTTCTAATGCCACACAGAGCACCATGCGGACCTAACATGTTAGTAGTTACATTTGTAAATAACTGTTACAATGCCACACAGAGCATCATGCGGACCTAACATGTTAGTAGTTATATTTGGTAACAACTGTTACAATGCCACACAGAGCACCATGCGGACCTAACATGTTAGTAGTTACATTTGTAACAACTGTTACAATGCCACACAGAGCACCATGCGGACCTAACATGGTAGTAGTTACATTTGTAACAACTGTTGTAATGCCACAAAGAGCACCATGCGGACCTAACATGTTAGTAGTTACATTTGTAACAACTGTTATAATGCCACACAGAGCACCATGCGGACCTAACATGTTAGTAGTTACATTTGTAACAACTGTTATAATGCCACACAGAGCACCATGCGGACCTAACATGTTAATAGTTACATTTGTAACAACTGTTATAATGCCACACAGACCACCATGCGGACCTAACATGGTAGTAGTTACATTTGTAACAACTGTTCTAATGCCACACAGAGCACCATGCAGACCTAACATGTTAGTAGTTACATTTGTAACAACTGTTATAATGCCACACAGAGCACCATGCGGACCTAACATGTTAGTAGTTACATTTGTAACAACTGTTCTAATGCCACACATAGCACCATGCGGACCTAACATGTTAGTAGTTACATTTGTATCAACTGTTATAATGCCACACAGAGCACCATGCGGACCTAACATGTTAGTAGTTACATTTGTAACAACTGTTATAATGCCACGGAGCTGGCGATGCGGACCTAACGTGTTAGTAGTTACATTTTGTAACAACTGTTATAATTACCACGCGAGTACCTTGCGGACCTAACGTATTTAATGGATTGCATTTTGTAACAGCGCTGTTACAATGCCACACAGAACACCATGCTGACCTAACATGTTGGTAGTTAGAGTTTGTAACAACTGTTATAATGGCCTTACAGAGGACCATGGACCTAACATGTTAGTAGTTACATTTTGGCGCAACTGTTATAATGCCGCACAGGCACCATGCGGACCCTAGCGTGGTTACATTTTAACGGCTGTTATAATGCAACATGGAGCGCAAAATGCCGGACCTAACATGTTAGAAGTTACATTTGTAAGAACTGTTATAATGCCACACAGAGCACCATGCGGACCTAACATGTTAGTAGTACATTTGTAACAACTGTTACAATGCCACACAGAGCACCATGCGGACCTAACATGTTATTAGTTACATTTGTAACAACTGTTATAATGCCACACAGAGCACCATGCGGACATAACATGTTAGTAGTTACATTTGTAACAACTGTTACAATGCCACACAGAGCACCATGCGGACCTAACATGTTAGTAGTTACATTTGTAACAACTGTTATAATGCCACACAGAGCACCATGTGGACCTAACATGGTAGTAGTTACATTTGTAACAACTGTTACAATGCCACACAGAGCACCATGCGGACCTAACATGTTAGTAGTTACATTTGTAACAACAGTTACAATGCCACACAGAGCACCATGCGGGCCTAACATGTTAGTAGTTACATTTGTAACAACTGTTATAATGCCACACAGAGCACCATGCGGACCTAACATGTTAATAGTTACATTTGAAGCAACTGTTATAATGCCACACAGAACATCATGCGGACCTAACATGTTAGTAGTTACATTTGTAACAACTGTTACAATGCCACACAGAGCACCATGCGGACCTAACACGTTAGTAGTTACATTTGTAACAACTGTTATAATGCCACACAGAGCACCGTGCGGACCTAACATGTTAGTAGTTACATTTGTAACAACTGTTACAATGCCACACGGAGCACCATGCGGACCTAACATGTTAGTAGTTCCATTTGTAACAACTGTTACAATGCCACACAGAGCACCATGCGGACATAACATGTTAGTAGTTACATTTGTAACAACTGTTACAATGCCACAAAGAGCACCATGCGGACCTAACATGTTAGTAGTTACATTTGTAACAACTGTTATAATGCCACACAGAGCACCATGCGGACCTAACATGGTAGTAGTTACATTTGTAACAACTGTTATAATGCCACACAGAGCACCATGCGGACCTAACATGTTAGTAGTTACATTTGTAACAACAGTTACAATGCCACACAGAGCACCATGCGGACCTAACATGTTAGTAGTTACATTTGTAACAACTGTTATAATGCCACACAGAGCACCATGCGGACCTAACATGTTAATAGTTACATTTGAAGCAACTGTTATAATGCCACACAGAACATCATGCGGACCTAACATGTTAGTAGTTACATTTGTAACAACTGTTACAATGCCACACAGAGCACCATGCGGTCCTAACACGTTAGTAGTTACATTTGTAACAACTGTTATAATGCCACACAGAGCACCGTGCGGACCTAACATGTTAGTAGTTACATTTGAAACAACTGTTATAATGCCACACAGAG
This sequence comes from Paraescarpia echinospica, assembly GCA_020002185.1. Taxonomy (NCBI): domain Eukaryota; kingdom Metazoa; phylum Annelida; class Polychaeta; order Sabellida; family Siboglinidae; genus Paraescarpia; species Paraescarpia echinospica. The sequence continues at coordinate 8,760 of JAHLWY010002313.1, read as the reverse complement.
TACCATGCGGACCTAACATGTTAGTAGTTACATTTGTAACAACTGTTATAATGCCACACAGAGCACCGTGCGGACCTAACATTTTAGTAGTTACATTTGTAACAACTGTTCTAATGCCACACAGAGCATCATGCGGACCTAACATGTTAGTAGTTACATTTGTAACAACTGTTACAATGCCACGCAGAGCATCATGCGGACCTAACATGGTAGTAGTTACATTTGTAACAACTGTTATAATGCAACACAGACCACCATGCGGACCTAACGTGTTAATAGTTACATTTGTAGCAACTGTTATAATGCCACACAGAACACCATGCGGACCTAACATGTTAGTAGTTACATTTGTAACAACTGTTATAATGCCACACAGAGCACCATGCGGACCTATCATGTTAGTGGTTACATTTCTAACAACTGTTATAATGCCACACAGAGCACCATGCGGACCTAACATGTTAGTAGTTACATTTGTAACAACTGTTATAATGCCACACAGAACACCATGCGGACCTAACATGTTAGTAGTTACATTTGTAACAACTGTTATAATGCCACACAGAGCACCATGCGGACCTAACATGTTAGTAGTTACAGTTGTAACAACTGTTATAATGCCACACAGACCACCATGCGGACCTAACATGTTAGTAGTTACATTTGTAACAACTGTTATAATGCCACACAGAGCACCATGCGGACCTAACATGTTAGTAGTTACATTTGTAACAACTGTTATAATGCCACACAGAGCACCATGCGGACCTAACATGTTAGTAGTTACATTTGTAACAACTGTTATAATGCCACACAGACCACCATGCGGACCTAACATGTTAATAGTTACATTTGTAGCAACTGTTATAATGCCACACAGAACACCATGCGGACCTAACATGTTAGTAGTTACATTTGTAACAACTGTTACAATGCCACACAGAGCACCATGCGGACCTAACACGTTAGTAATTACATTTGTAACAACTGTTAAAATGCCACACAGAGCACCGTGCAGACCTAACATGTTAGTAGTTACATTTGAAACAACTGTTATAATGCCACACAGAGTACCATGCGGACCGAACATGTTAGTAGTTACATTTGTTACAACTGTTATAATGCTACACAGAGCACTATGCGGACCTAACATGTTAGTAGTTACATTTGAAACAACTGTTACAATGCCACACAGAGCACCATGCGGACCTAACATGTTATTAGTTCCATTTGTAACAACTGTTATAATGCCACACAGAGCACCATGCGGACATAACATGTTAGTAGTTACATTTGTAACAACTGTTACAATGCCACAAAGAGCACCATGCGGACCTAACATGTTAGTAGTTACATTTGTAACAACTGTTATAATGCCACACAGAGCACCATGCGGACATAACATGTTAGTAGTTACATTTGTAACAACTGTTACAATGCCACACAGAGCACCATGCGGACCTAACATGTTAGTAGTTACATTTGTAACTGTTATAATGCCACACAGAGCACCATGCGGACCTAACATGCTATTAGTTACATTTGTAACAACTGTTATAATGCCACACAGAGCACCATGCGGACCTAACATGTTAATAGTTACATTTGAAGCAACTGTTATAATGCCACAGAGAACATCATGCGGACCTAACATGTTAGTAGTTACATTTGTAACAACTGTTACAATGCCACACAGAGCACCATGCGGACCTAACACGTTAGTAGTTACATTTGTAACAACTGTTATAATGCCACACAGAGCACCGTGCGGACCTAACATGTTAGTAGTTACATTTGAAACAACTGTTATAATGCCACACAGAGTACCATGCGGACCTAACATGTTAGTAGTTACATTTGTAACAACTGTTATAATGCCACACAGAGCACCATGCGGACCTAACATGTTAGTAGTTACATTTGTAACAACTGTTATAATGCCACACAGAGCACCATGCGGACCTAACATGTTAGTAGTTACATTTGTAACAACTGTTCTAATGCCACACATAGCACCATGCGGACCTAACATGTTAGTAGTTACATTTGTATCAACTGTTATAATGCCACACAGAGCACCATGCGGACCTAACATGTTAGTAGTTACATTTGTAACAACTATTATAATGCCACACAGAGCAACGTGCGGACCTAACGTGTTAGTAGTTACATTTGTAACAACTGTTATAATGCCACACAGAGTACCTTGCGGACCTAACATGTTAATAGTTACATTTGTAACAACTGTTACAATGCCACACAGAGCACCATGCTGACCTAACATGTTAGTAGTTAAATTTGTAACAACTGTTATAATGACATACAGAGGACCATGCGGACCTAACATGTTAGTAGTTACATTTGTAACAACTGTTATAATGCCACACAGAGCACCATGCGGACCTAACATGTTAGTAGTTACATTTGTAACAACTGTTATAATGCAACAGAGAGCACCATGCGGACCTAACATGTTAGAAGTTACATTTGTAAGAACTGTTATAATGCCACACAGAGCACCATGCGGACCTAACATGTTAGTAGTACATTTGTAACAACTGTTACAATGCCACACAGAGCACCATGCGGACCTAACATGTTATTAGTTACATTTGTAACAACTGTTATAATGCCACACAGAGCACCATGCGGACATAACATGTTAGTAGTTACATTTGTAACAACTGTTACAATGCCACACAGAGCACCATGCGGACCTAACATGTTAGTAGTTACATTTGTAACAACTGTTATAATGCCACACAGAGCACCATGTGGACCTAACATGGTAGTAGTTACATTTGTAACAACTGTTACAATGCCACACAGAGCACCATGCGGACCTAACATGTTAGTAGTTACATTTGTAACAACTGTTACAATGCCACACAGAGCACCATGCGGACCTAACATGTTAGTAGTTACATTTGTAACAACTGTTACAATGCCACACAGAGCACCATGCGGACCTAACATGGTAGTAGTTACATTTGTAACAACTGTTGTAATGCCACAAAGAGCACCATGCGGACCTAACATGTTAGTAGTTACATTTGTAACAACTGTTATAATGTCACACAGAGCACCATGCGGACCTAACATGTTAGTAGTTACATTTGTAACAACTGTTCTAATGCCACACAGAGCACCATGCGGACCTAACATGTTAGTAGGTACATTTGTAACAACTGTTATAATGCCACACAGAGCACCATGCGGACCAAACATGGTAGTAGTTACATTTGTAACAACTGTTATAATGCCACACAGAGCACCATGCGGACCTAACATGTTAGTAGTTACATTTGTAACAACTGTTATAATGCCACACAGAGCACCATGCGGACCTAACATGTTAGTAGTTACATTTGTAACAACTGTTCTAATGCCACACAGAGCACCATGCGGACCTAACATGTTAGTAGTTACATTTGTATCAACTGTTATAATGCCACACAGAGCACCATGCGGACCTAACATGTTAGTAGTTACATTTGTAACAACTATTATAATGCCACACAGAGCAACGTGCGGACCTAACGTGTTAGTAGTTACATTTGTAACAACTGTTATAATGCCACACAGAGCACCTTGCGGACCTAACATGTTAATAGTTACATTTGTAACAACTGTTACAATGCCACACAGAGCACCATGCTGACCTAACATGTTAGTAGTTAAATTTGTAACAACTGTTATAATGACATACAGAGGACCATGCGGACCTAACATGTTAGTAGTTACATTTGTAACAACTGTTATAATGCCACACAGAGCACCATGCGGACCTAACATGTTAGTAGTTACATTTGTAACAACTGTTATAATGCAACACAGAGCACCATGCGGACCTAACATGTTAGAAGTTACATTTGTAAGAACTGTTATAATGCCACACAGAGCACCATGCGGACCTAACATGTTAGTAGTACATTTGTAACAACTGTTACAATGCCACACAGAGCACCATGCGGACCTAACATGTTATTAGTTACATTTGTAACAACTGTTATAATGCCACACAGAGCACCATGCGGACATAACATGTTAGTAGTTACATTTGTAACAACTGTTACAATGCCACACAGAGCACCATGCGGACCTAACATGTTAGTAGTTACATTTGTAACAACTGTTATAATGCCACACAGAGCACCATGTGGACCTAACATGGTAGTAGTTACATTTGTAACAACTGTTACAATGCCACACAGAGCACCATGCGGACCTAACATGTTAGTAGTTACATTTGTAACAACAGTTACAATGCCACACAGAGCACCATGCGGGCCTAACATGTTAGTAGTTACATTTGTAACAACTGTTATAATGCCACACAGAGCACCATGCGGACCTAACATGTTAATAGTTACATTTGAAGCAACTGTTATAATGCCACACAGAACATCATGCGGACCTAACATGTTAGTAGTTACATTTGTAACAACTGTTACAATGCCACACAGAGCACCATGCGGACCTAACACGTTAGTAGTTACATTTGTAACAACTGTTATAATGCCACACAGAGCACCGTGCGGACCTAACATGTTAGTAGTTACATTTGTAACAACTGTTACAATGCCACACGGAGCACCATGCGGACCTAACATGTTAGTAGTTCCATTTGTAACAACTGTTACAATGCCACACAGAGCACCATGCGGACATAACATGTTAGTAGTTACATTTGTAACAACTGTTACAATGCCACAAAGAGCACCATGCGGACCTAACATGTTAGTAGTTACATTTGTAACAACTGTTATAATGCCACACAGAGCACCATGCGGACCTAACATGGTAGTAGTTACATTTGTAACAACTGTTATAATGCCACACAGAGCACCATGCGGACCTAACATGTTAGTAGTTACATTTGTAACAACAGTTACAATGCCACACAGAGCACCATGCGGACCTAACATGTTAGTAGTTACATTTGTAACAACTGTTATAATGCCACACAGAGCACCATGCGGACCTAACATGTTAATAGTTACATTTGAAGCAACTGTTATAATGCCACACAGAACATCATGCGGACCTAACATGTTAGTAGTTACATTTGTAACAACTGTTACAATGCCACACAGAGCACCATGCGGTCCTAACACGTTAGTAGTTACATTTGTAACAACTGTTATAATGCCACACAGAGCACCGTGCGGACCTAACATGTTAGTAGTTACATTTGAAACAACTGTTATAATGCCACACAGAGTACCATGCGGACCTAACATGTTAGTAGTTACATTTGTAACAACTGTTATAATGCCACACAGAGCACCGTGCGGACCTAACATTTTAGTAGTTACATTTGTAACAACTGTTCTAATGCCACACAGAGCATCATGCGGACCTAACATGTTAGTAGTTACATTTGTAACAACTGTTACAATGCCACGCAGAGCATCATGCGGACCTAACATGTTAGTAGTTACATTTGTAACAACTGTTATAATGTCACACAGAGCACCATGCGGACCTAACATGTTAGTAGTTACATTTGTAACAACTGTTATAATGCCACACAGAGTACCATGCGGACCTAACATGTTAGTAGTTACATTTGTAACAACTGTTATAATGCCACACAGAGCACCGTGCGGATCTAACATTTTAGTAGTTACATTTGTAACAACTGTTCTAATGCCACACAGAGCACCATGCGGACCTAACATGTTAGTAGTTACATTTGTAACAACTGTTATAATGCCACACAGAGCACCATGCGGACCTAACATGTTAGTAGTTACATTTGTAACAACTGTTATAATGCCACACAGAGCACCATGCGGACCTAACATGTTAGTAGTTACATTTGTAACAACTGTTACAATGTCACACAGAGCACCATGCGGACCTAACATGGTAGTAGTTACATTTGTAACAACTGTTATAATGCCACACAGAGCACCATGCGGACCTAACATGTTAGTAGTTACATTTGTAACAACTGTTATAATGCCACACAGAGCACCATGCGGACCTAACATGTTAGTGGTTACATTTGTAACACCTGTTATAATGCCACACAGAGCACCATGCGGACCTAACATGTTAGTAGTTACATTTGTAACAACTGTTATAATGCCACACATACCACCATGCGGACCTAACATGTTAGTAGTTACATTTGTAACAACTGTTATAATGCCACACAGAGCACCATGCGGAACTAACATGTTAGTAGTTACATTTGTAACAACTGTTATAATGCCACACAGAGCACCATGCGGACCTAACATGTTAGTAGTTACATTTGTAACAACTGTTACAATGCCACACAGAGCACCATGCGGACCTTACATGTTAGTAGTTACAGCACCAAAACAAAATCGGCGTCGCAACCTAGAGTAACATTCTCAATTTGATCACTGGCGAATTGGTAAAGAGTAATCATTGGTGATGTCAGGCTTTATATCACAATAATTTAAATTATGTCGTCAACAAACTGCTGGCATAATATTCTTGATTGTAGTTGCTAATGGTAACTATCTGTTAACTCTTTTAGATGCACAGACCCAAAAGATGCCCTTTGTTTCCTTTTAAATGCTTACAGTTGTCGATGGACGAAATTACGCTTAGAAATATCACGAAACTGATTATTGCGTGTTTGAAAACTTCGTTGTATGGTAACATGCACGCATTAACTGAAGTACACACACACACACACATTATGCACAAACACGAATATATTTTCCCATCCAGATGGATAAAAAGACCGAAGTGGGTGCGATACTGCTGCAAGAACCGCATTCTAGTCAAACTGACAGGAAGTGTATTGAATATGTGTGTCGTCAAGTACCGTAAATAAACACGATCCAAAAGAGTGCAAACGCGCAATAACACAAGCGAGATAGGCCACGTAGAACCATGTCATTATTCACGCATCACGTTTGTTTTCTTCTTCTTCAGTGAAACATAAATTGTGCATATGACACAGAACGTTTGAATATATTTCTTTATAATAGTGACTAAATGAAATCGAACTAGCGCCCGCGTGCTTGCGTACGTGCATATGTGAGTGTGTACGTGCGCGCGTATCCGTGCGTCTGTGTATGTGTGTGCGTGCGCGTGTTTGTGTGTATGTGTATTTGGCAATTGACAAGAACTCGCATTGACTGCGTGATAAACCTTGATTTCAGAGTTGGCAATGTGACCGCGACAAATGTGTCAGAACTGTTCAGCCGTCGTCTGTGTTTGTGAAATATTCGATTCATTCAGACTAATGACTGTGGATTGAGAAAACGAAATCGCGGAGACTCGTGACAATGTATGTTGTACGGAAATAAACGATTCGTTGCCTTCGTTTTTGTTCTGTTTTTTTTGGGGATAGATTTTGCATCGTGCATATTAGTATCCGGTGCTAATGTGGATAAGTAATTTTACATAGGCAAGTTTTTTAATGATGGCGGAATGATATATGTTCAAGTGATCTAACATGAAGACGGATCAAATGCCAGTGTCGGCGCAGCAACATAGAAAGCCATAGTTTCAATGTTGGTATTAATTCTATGAAAATGACTAAATCAGAAGTAAATAATCGAAGCTGGATAGGATTTCTTAGAGGCGTAAACAATGCATATAAATATGCCAACTGCTTACAACAAAGTGCATGACAACTAATAGTACGTCTTTAAAATGATACGGTATCAAACATGACGCCAATGTAGATACCTCAGAAGTTTCATTATATCCTCAAGAGCAACATGAAGATGTGAATTACAATAGTCAAATATGCTAATAACAAACATATTGATGAAGCCACAAGGATTAGTTCACAATGTCCCAGTTATTGTGAATTAGATGTCCAACTAACACTACTGCCAAACCATTGTGCAGCAGGGTTGTCTTTTTATCTGTACGGTATACTTATAAAACCACGTGGCAGCTGGGTTTGTCTGACTCGATTACAAAACAATATCCAGTTCAATGTTTACTGGAGTGTTGATTTGCCAGACATATGCTAGTGCTTACACCCACGCAAGAAGTGTTGTTATTGAGAATAAATCCACACACGTCGTATGTCGGTGACCAGTACACCTGGCACTGTCTTGTTTCTTGGACGAGTTTGTCTTCTGCTAATCGCAAGATTTCCATCGTTCATGTTGCAGTGTTGCGTTGGTGTCTGTATGATTGCTGCTTTTAAATGAAACACCATTTATCAAACTGAACGAAACATGGCCGTCGTTTATTATCTAATCCGAACAGCACCGGAGAAAACCGAAGTCAACGGGATCCGTCCGTAATACATAGGCTACGTATGTATATAACATGCAGGGAGCGGCTATATTATATCCCTCTCTACCTTGATTACGTAGTCACATTTGTTAATTAAAGGAACATTGAACTGCAATAAAGTTTGTGACACGGATTCCTAATAAGTGTTCATTGTGAAAACAGATGAATGCACAAGCATGCCATGTTATTTAACTGAACACTTAACTATATAACGGATATGAAGGGCAGCGATCCGCCTACACCCTTATATCGTGTAACTAACTATATCTAGAACGGGCAGCGATCCGCCTACACCCAATTTCTAGATTTGCTCGATTAAGCGATGTCGCTTTTTTCGAGCTCGTTGTGGACGGACAGCTTGCAGAGCAGGTGGCTTAAGCACCTCTTCGTCATCGTGACGGGTCTCAGACGACTCATCATCTGTTGGCGGGTCGTCGTCCGCAGCTGTGTCCTCGGGATGATGTCGTGCGATTTCATCGGGCGACAAGCCTCGCACGCGACGGAACTTAGACA
>JAHLWY010002312.1:0-12643 GCA_020002185.1 Paraescarpia echinospica | reverse complement strand
ACATATATATTGCAGTTATTGTAAGCTATTCCTTCATATACACGAAAGATTATACTACTTGTTTCAATTGATCGATATTAAACCTTTAGCAACGTTTTTAATTGTTATTTACCCCCTTTAGATGAAAACTAACCGTCAGAAAGCGTCTAGATTGCTGTTAATGTAAAGGTGTACAGTCACACACCCGAAATATTATAATATGATATTCAGATAATCGATACACAACAAGTAGCAACGTTTGTAATTGTTGTTTACCCCCTCTAGATGAAAACTAACCGTCAGAAAGCGTCTAGGTTGCTGTTACTGTTAGGTGTACAGTCACGTACGCGAAATATTAAAATAGGAGGATTAATTCATCGATACTCAACCTTTTGAAACGTTTTTCATTGTTGTTTACCCCCACAAGATGAAAACTAACCATCAGAAAACGTCTAGATTGCTGGTGATGTATCTTGTACAGTCATACACACGAAATATTATGGTATCACTTTCAATTGATAGGTAGGTAGCATTTCGCAACGTTTTCAACTGTTAATTACCCCCTATCAAACAAAACTAACCGTTACAAAACATCTATATTGCAGTTATTGTAAGCTATTCCTTCATACACACGAAATATTATACTACTTGTTTCAATTGATCGATATTAAATCTTTAGCAACGTTTTTAATCGTTACGTACACCCTCTAGATGAATACTAACCGCCAGAAATCGTCTTGATTGCTGATACTGTAAGGTGTACCGTCGTACACGCGAAATATTATAATATGAGTTTCAATTGATCGATATTCAACTTTTAGCAACGTTTTTATTTGTTGTTACCCCCTCTAGATGAAAACTAACAGTCAGAAAATGTATAGATTGCTGTTGATGTATCTTGTGCAGTCACTCACATGAAATATTATGGGATCACTTTCAATTATTAGGTAGTTATCTTTTGACGACGTTTTGAACTGTTAATTACCACCTATATAAGAAAACTAACCGTCAGAAAACGTCTACATTGCTGTTATTGTAAGCTGTTCATTTACGAACGCGAAATATGAGACTATGACGTTCAATTGATCGATAGTCAACTTTTAACCACGTTTCTAATTGTTCATTACCCCCTATCAAGGAAAACTAACGGTCAGAAATCGTCTATTTTGCTGTTACTGAAAGGCTATTCCTTCAAACACGCGAAATATTATACTATTTGTTTCAATTGATTGATATTAAACCTTTAGCAATGTTTTTAATTGTTATTTTCCCCCTCTAGATGAAAACTAACCGTCAGAAAGCGTCTAGGTTGCAGTTACTGTTAGGTGTACAGTCACACACGCGAAATATTAAAATAGGAGGATTAATTCATTGATAATCAACCTTTAGAAACGTTTTTAATTGTTGTTTACCCCCACAAGATGAAAACTAACCGTCAGAAAATGTCTAGATTGCTGTTAATGTATCTTGTACAGTCATACACACGAAATATTATGGTATCACTTTCAATTGATAGGTAGGTAGCATTTCGCAACGTTTTCAACTGTTAATTACCCCCTATCAAACAAAACTAACCGTTACAAAACATCTATATTGCAGTTATTGTAAGCTATTCCTTCATACACACGAAATATTATACTACTTGTTTCAATTGATCGATATTAAACCTTTAGCAACGTTTTTAATTGTTATTTACCCCCTCTAGATGAAAACTAACCGTCAGAAAGCGTCTAGATTGCTGTTAATGTAAAGGTGTACAGTCACACACCCGAAATATTATAATATGATATTCAGTTAATCGATACACAACAAGTAGCAACGTTTTTAATTGTTTTTTACCCCCTCTAGATGAAAACTAACCGTCAGAAAGCGTCTAGGTTGCTGTTACTTTTAGGTGTACAGTCACGTACGCGAAATATTAAAATAGGAGGATTATTTCATTGATACTCAACCTTTAGAAACGTTTTTAATTGTTGGTTACCCCCACAAGATGAAAACTAACCATCAGAAAATGTCTAGATTGCTGGTGATGTATCTTGTACAGTCATACACACGAAATATTATGGTATCACTTTCAATTGATCGGTAGGTAGCATTTCGCAACGTTTTGAACTGTAGGTAGCATTTCGCAACGTTTTGAACTGTTAATTACCCGCTTTCAAACAAAACTAACCGTTAGAAAACGTCTATATTGCAGTTATTGTAAGCTATTCCTTCATACACACGAAATATTATACTACTTGTTTCAATTGATCGATATTAAATCTTTAGCAACGTTTTTAATCGTTATCTACCCCCTCTGATGAATACTAACCGCCAGAAATCGTCTTGATTGCTGTTACTGTAAGGTGTACCGTTGTACACGCGAAATATTATAGTATGAGTTTCAATTGATCGATATTCAACTTTTAGCAACGTTTTTATTTGTTGTTTACCCCCTCTAGATGAAAACTAACCGTCAGAAAATGTATAGATTGCTGTTGATGTATCTTGTGCAGTCACTCACATGAAATATTATGGGATCATTTTCAATTATTAGGTATTTATCTTTTGACGACGTTTTGAACTGTTAATTACCACCTATATAAGAAAACTAACCGTCAGAAAACGTCTACATTGCTGTTATTGTAAGCTGTTCATTTACGAACGCGAAATATTAGACTATGACTTTCAATTGATCGATAGTCAACTTTTAACCACGTTTCTAATTGTTCATTACCCCCTATCAAGGAAAACTAACCGTCAGAAATCGTCTATTTTGCTGTTACTGAAAGGCTATTCCTTCAAACACGCGAAATATTATACTATTTGTTTCAATTGATTGATATTAAACCTTTAGCAATGTTTTTAATTGTTATTTACCACCTCTAGATGAAAACTAACCGTCAGAAAGCGTCTAGATTGCTGTTAATGTAAAGGTGTACAGTCACACACCCGAAATATTATAATATGAGATTCAGTTAATCGATACACAACAAGTAGCAACGTTTTTAATTGTTGTTTACCCCCTCTAGATGAAAACTAACCGTCAGAAACCGTCTAGGTTGCAGTTACTGTTAGGTGTACAGTCACACACGCGAAATATTAAAATAGGAGGATTAATTCATTGATAATCAACCTTTAGAAACGTTTTTAATTGTTGTTTACCCCCACAAGATGAAAACTAACCATCAGAAAATGTCGAGATTGCTGTTGATGTATCTTGTACAGTCATACACACGAAATATTATGGTATCACTTTCAATTGATCGGTAGGTAGCTTTTCGCAACGTTTTGAACTGTTAATTACCCCCTATCAAACAAAACTAACCGTTAGAAAACATATATATTGCAGTTATTGTAAGCTATTCCTTCATATACACGAAATATTATACTACTTGTTTCAATTGATCGATATTAAACCTTTAGCAACGTTTTTAATTGTTATTTACCCCCTTTAGATGAAAACTAACCGTCAGAAAGCGTCTAGATTGCTGTTAATGTAAAGGTGTACAGTCACACACCCGAAATATTATAATATGATATTCAGTTAATCGATACACAACAAGTAGCAACGTTTGTAATTGTTGTTTACCCCCTCTAGATGAAAACTAACCGTCAGAAAGCGTCTAGGTTGCTGTTACTGTTAGGTGTACAGTCACGTACGCGAAATATTAAAATAGGAGGATTAATTCATCGATACTCAACCTTTTGAAACGTTTTTCATTGTTGTTTACCCCCACAAGATGAAAACTAACCATCAGAAAATGTCTAGATTGCTGGTGATGTATCTTGTACAGTCATACACACGAAATATTATGGTATCACTTTCAATTGATCGGTAGGTAACATTTCGCAACGTTTTGAACTGTTAATTACCCGCTTTCAAACAAAACTAACCGTTAGAAAACGTCTATATTGCAGTTATTGTAAGCTATTCCTTCATACACACGAAATATTATACTACTTGTTTCAATTGATCGATATTAAATCTTTAGCAACGTTTTTAATCGTTATCTTCCCCCTCTAGATGAATACTAACCGCCAGAAATCGTCTTGATTGCTGATACTGTAAGGTGTACCGTCGTACACGCGAAATATTATAATATGAGTTTCAATTGATCGATATTCAACTTTTAGCAACGTTTTTATTTGTTGTTTACCCCCTCTAGATGAAAACTAACAGTCAGAAAATGTATAGATTGCTGTTGATGTATCTTGTGCAGTCACTCACATGAAATATTATGGGATCACTTTCAATTATTAGGTATTTATCTTTTGACGACGTTTTGAACTGTTATTTACCACCTATATAAGAAAACTAACCTTCAGAGAACGTCTACATTGCTGTTATTGTCAGCTGTTCATTTACGAACGCGAAATATTAGGCTATGACTTTCAATTGATCGATAGTCAACTTTTAACCACGTTTCTAATTGTTCATTACCCCCTATCAAGGAAAACTAACGGTCAGAAATCGTCTATTTTGCTGTTACTGAAAGGCTATTCCTTCAAACACGCGAAATATTATACTATTTGTTTCAATTGATTGATATTAAACCTTTAGCAATGTTTTTAATTGTTATTTACCCCCTCTAGATGAAAACTAACCGTCAGAAAGCGTCTAGATTGCTGTTAATGTAAAGGTGTACAGTCACACACCCGAAATATTATAATATGATATTCAGTTAATCGATACACAACAAGTAGCAACGTTTTTAATTGTTGTTTACCCCCTCTAGATGAAAACTAACCGTCAGAAAGCGTCTAGGTTGCAGTTACTGTTAGGTGTACAGTCACACACGCGAAATATTAAAATAGGAGGATTAATTCATTGATAATCAACCTTTAGAAACGTTTTAATTGTTGTTTACCCCCACAAGATGAAAACTAACCGTCAGAAAATGTCTAGATTGCTGTTAATGTATCTTGTACAGTCATACACACGAAATATTATGGTATCACTTTCAATTGATTGGTAGGTAGCATTTCGCAACGTTTTGAACTGTTAATTACCCCCTATCAAACAAAACTAACCGTTAGAAAACATCTATATTGCAGTTATTGTAAGCTATTCCTTCATACACACGAAATATTATACTACTTGTTTCAATTGATCGATATTAAACCTTTATCAACGTTTTTAATCGTTACGTACACCATCTAGATTAATACTAACCGTCAGACAGCTTCTTGATTGCTGTTACTGTAAGTTGTACAGTCGTACACGCGACATATTATAATGAGTTTCAATTGATCGATATTCAACTTTTAGCAACGTTTTTATTTGTTGTTTACCCCCTCTAGATGAAAACTAACCGTCAGAAAATGTATAGATTGCTGTTGATGTATCTTGTGCAGTCACTCACATGAAATATTATGGGATCACTTTCAATTATTAGGTATTTATCTTTTGACGACGTTTTGAACTGTTAATTACCACCTATATAAGAAAACTAACCGTCAGAAAACGTCTACATTGCTGTTATTGTAAGCTGTTCATTTACGAACGCGAAATATTAGACTATGACTTTCAATTGATCGATAGTCAACTTTTAACCACGTTTCTAATTGTTCATTACCCCCTATCAAGGAAAACTAACCGTCAGAAATCGTCTATTTTGCTGTTACTGAAAGGCTATTCTTTCAAACACGCGAAATATTATACTATTTGTTTCAATTGATTGATATTAAACATTTAGCAACGTTTTTAATTGTTGTTTACCCCCACAAGATGAAAACTAACCATCAGAAAATGTCGAGATTGCTGTTGATGTATCTTGTACAGTCATACACACGAAATATTATGGTATCACTTTCAATTGATCGGTAGGTAGCTTTTCGCAACGTTTTGAACTGTTAATTACCCCCTATCAAACAAAACTAACCGTTAGAAAACATATATATTGCAGTTATTGTAAGCTATTCCTTCATATACACGAAATATTATACTACTTGTTTCAATTGATCGATATTAAACCTTTAGCAACGTTTTTAATTGTTATTTACCCCCTTTAGATGAAAACTAACCGTCAGAAAGCGTCTAGATTGCTGTTAATGTAAAGGTGTACAGTCACACACCCGAAATATTATAATATGATATTCAGTTAATCGATACACAACAAGTAGCAACGTTTGTAATTGTTGTTTACCCCCTCTAGATGAAAACTAACCGTCAGAAAGCGTCTAGGTTGCTGTTACTGTTAGGTGTACAGTCACGTACGCGAAATATTAAAATAGGAGGATTAATTCATCGATACTCAACCTTTTGAAACGTTTTTCATTGTTGTTTACCCCCACAAGATGAAAACTAACCATCAGAAAATGTCTAGATTGCTGGTGATGTATCTTGTACAGTCATACACACGAAATATTATGGTATCACTTTCAATTGATCGGTAGGTAACATTTCGCAACGTTTTGAACTGTTAATTACCCGCTTTCAAACAAAACTAACCGTTAGAAAACGTCTATATTGCAGTTATTGTAAGCTATTCCTTCATACACACGAAATATTATACTACTTGTTTCAATTGATCGATATTAAATCTTTACCAACGTTTTTAATCGTTACGTACACCCTCTAGATGAATACTAACCGCCAGAAATCGTCTTGATTGCTGATACTGTAAGGTGTACCGTCGTACACGCGAAATATTATAATATGAGTTTCAATTGATCGATATTCAACTTTTAGCAACGTTTTTATTTGTTGTTTACCCCCTCTAGATGAAAACTAACAGTCAGAAAATGTATAGATTGCTGTTGATGTATCTTGTGCAGTCACTCACATGAAATATTATGGGATCACTTTCAATTATTAGGTAGTTATCTTTTGACGACGTTTTGAACTGTTAATTACCACCTATATAAGAAAACTAACCGTCAGAAAACGTCTACATTGCTGTTATTGTAAGCTGTTCATTTACGAACGCGAAATATTAGACTATGACGTTCAATTGATCGATAGTCAACTTTTAACCACGTTTCTAATTGTTCATTACCCCCTATCAAGGAAAACTAACGGTCAGAAATCGTCTATTTTGCTGTTACTGAAAGGCTATTCCTTCAAACACGCGAAATATTATACTATTTGTTTCAATTGATTGATATTAAACCTTTAGCAATGTTTTTAATTGTTATTTTCCCCCTCTAGATGAAAACTAACCGTCAGAAAGCGTCTAGGTTGCAGTTACTGTTAGGTGTACAGTCACACACGCGAAATATTAAAATAGGAGGATTAATTCATTGATAATCAACCTTTAGAAACGTTTTTAATTGTTGTTTACCCCCACAAGATGAAAACTAACCGTCAGAAAATGTCTAGATTGCTGTTAATGTATCTTGTACAGTCATACACACGAAATATTATGGTATCACTTTCAATTGATAGGTAGGTAGCATTTCGCAACGTTTTCAACTGTTAATTACCCCCTATCAAACAAAACTAACCGTTACAAAACATCTATATTGCAGTTATTGTAAGCTATTCCTTCATACACACGAAATATTATACTACTTGTTTCAATTGATCGATATTAAACCTTTAGCAACGTTTTTAATTGTTATTTACCCCCTCTAGATGAAAACTAACCGTCAGAAAGCGTCTAGATTGCTGTTAATGTAAAGGTGTACAGTCACACACCCGAAATATTATAATATGATATTCAGTTAATCGATACACAACAAGTAGCAACGTTTTTAATTGTTTTTTACCCCCTCTAGATGAAAACTAACCGTCAGAAAGCGTCTAGGTTGCTGTTACTTTTAGGTGTACAGTGACGTACGCGAAATATTAAAATAGGAGGATTATTTCATTGATACTCAACCTTTAGAAACGTTTTTAATTGTTGGTTACCCCCACAAGATGAAAACTAACCATCAGAAAATGTCTAGATTGCTGGTGATGTATCTTGTACAGTCATACACACGAAATATTATGGTATCACTTTCAATTGATCGGTAGGTAGCATTTCGCAACGTTTTGAACTGTTAATTACCCGCTTTCAAACAAAACTAACCGTTAGAAAACGTCTATATTGCAGTTATTGTAAGCTATTCCTTCATACACACGAAATATTATACTACTTGTTTCAATTGATCGATATTAAATCTTTAGCAACGTTTTTAATCGTTATCTACCCCCTCTGATGAATACTAACCGCCAGAAATCGTCTTGATTGCTGTTACTGTAAGGTGTACCGTTGTACACGCGAAATATTATAGTATGAGTTTCAATTGATCGATATTCAACTTTTAGCAACGTTTTTATTTGTTGTTTACCCCCTCTAGATGAAAACTAACCGTCAGAAAATGTATAGATTGCTGTTGATGTATCTTGTGCAGTCACTCACATGAAATATTATGGGATCACTTTCAATTATTAGGTATTTATCTTTTGACGACGTTTTGAACTGTTAATTACCACCTATATAAGAAAACTAACCGTCAGAAAACGTCTACATTGCTGTTATTGTAAGCTGTTCATTTACGAACGCGAAATATTAGACTATGACTTTCAATTGATCGATAGTCAACTTTTAACCACGTTTCTAATTGTTCATTACCCCCTATCAAGGAAAACTAACCGTCAGAAATCGTCTATTTTGCTGTTACTGAAAGGCTATTCCTTCAAACACGCGAAATATTATACTATTTGTTTCAATTGATTGATATTAAACCTTTAGCAATGTTTTTAATTGTTATTTACCACCTCTAGATGAAAACTAACCGTCAGAAAGCGTCTAGATTGCTGTTAATGTAAAGGTGTACAGTCACACACCCGAAATATTATAATACGAGATTCAGTTAATCGATACACAACAAGTAGCAACGTTTTTAATTGTTGTTTACCCCCTCTAGATGAAAACTAACCGTCAGAAAGCGTCTAGGTTGCAGTTACTGTTAGGTGTACAGTCACACACGCGAAATATTAAAATAGGAGGATTAATTCATTGATAATCAACCTTTAGAAACGTTTTAATTGTTGTTTACCCCCACAAGATGAAAACTAACCGTCAGAAAACGTCTACATTGCTGTTATTGTAAGCTGTTCGTTTACGAACGCGAAATATTAGGCTATGACTTTCAATTGATCGATAGTCAACTTTTAACCACGTTTCTAATTGTTCATTACCCCCTATCAAGGAAAACTAACCGTCAGAAATCGTCTATTTTGCTGTTACTGAAAGGCTATTCCTTCAAACACGCGAAATATTATACTATTTGTTTCAATTTATTGATATTAAACCTTTAGCAACGTTTTTAATTTTTATTTACCCCCTCTAGATGAAAACTAACCGTCAGAAAGCGTCTAGATTGCTGTTAATGTAAAGGTGTACAGTCACACACCCGAAATATTATAATATGATATTCAGTTAATCGATACACAACAAGTAGCAAAGTTTTTAATTGTTTTTTATCCATCTCTAGATGAAAACTAACCGTCAGAAAGCGTCTGGGTTGCTGTTACTTTTAGGTGTACAGTCACGTACGCGAAATATTAAAATAGGAGGATTATTTCATTGATACTCAACCTTTATAAACGTTTTTAATTGTTGGTTACCCCCACAAGATGAAAACTAACCATCAGAAAATGTCTAGATTGCTGGTGATGTATCTTGTACAGTCATACACACGAAATATTATGGTATCACTTTCAATTGATCGGTAGGTAGCATTTCGCAACGTTTTGAACTGTTAATTACCCGCTTTCAAACAAAACTAACCGTTAGAAAACGTCTATATTGCAGTTATTGTAAGCTATTCCTTCATACACACGAAATATTATACTACTTGTTTCAATTGATCGATATTAAATCTTTAGCAACGTTTTTAATCGTTATCTACCCCCTCTATATGAATACTAACCGCCAGAAATCGTCTTGATTGCTGTTACTGTAAGGTGTACCGTCGTACACGCTAAATATTATAATATGAGTTTCAATTGATCGATATTCAACTTTTAGTAATGTTTTTATTTGTTGTTTACCCCCTCTAGATGAAAACTAACCGTCAGAAAATGTATAGATTGCTGTTGATGTATCTTGTGTAGTCACTCACATGAAATATTATGGGATCACTTTCAATTATTAGGTATTTATCTTTTGACGACGTTTTAAACTGTTAATTACCACCTATATAAGAAAACTAACCGTCAGAAAACGTCTACATTGCTGTTATTGTAAGCTGTTCATTTACGAACGCGAAATATTAGACTATGACTTTCAATTGATCGATAGTCAACTTTTAACCACGTTTCTAATTGTTCATTACCCCCTATCAAGGAAAACTAACCGTCAGAAATCGTCTATTTTGCTGTTACTGAAAGGCTATTCTTTCAAACACGCGAAATATTATACTATTTGTTTCAATTGATTGATATTAAACATTTAGCAACGTTTTTAATTGTTGTTTACCCCCACAAGATGAAAACTAACCATCAGAAAATGTCGAGATTGCTGTTGATGTATCTTGTACAGTCATACACACGAAATATTATGGTATCACTTTCAATTGATCGGTAGGTAGCTTTTCGCAACGTTTTGAACTGTTAATTACCCCCTATCAAACAAAACTAACCGTTAGAAAACATATATATTGCAGTTATTGTAAGCTATTCCTTCATATACACGAAATATTATACTACTTGTTTCAATTGATCGATATTAAACCTTTAGCAACGTTTTTAATTGTTATTTACCCCCTTTAGATGAAAACTAACCGTCAGAAAGCGTCTAGATTGCTGTTAATGTAAAGGTGTACAGTCACACACCCGAAATATTATAATATGATATTCAGTTAATCGATACACAACAAGTAGCAACGTTTGTAATTGTTGTTTACCCCCTCTAGATGAAAACTAACCGTCAGAAAGCGTCTAGGTTGCTGTTACTGTTAGGTGTACAGTCACGTACGCGAAATATTAAAATAGGAGGATTAATTCATCGATACTCAACCTTTTGAAACGTTTTTCATTGTTGTTTACCCCCACAAGATGAAAACTAACCATCAGAAAATGTCTAGATTGCTGGTGATGTATCTTGTACAGTCATACACACGAAATATTATGGTATCACTTTCAATTGATCGGTAGGTAACATTTCGCAACGTTTTGAACTGTTAATTACCCGCTTTCAAACAAAACTAACCGTTAGAAAACGTCTATATTGCAGTTATTGTAAGCTATTCCTTCATACACACGAAATATTATACTACTTGTTTCAATTGATCGATATTAAATCTTTAGCAACGTTTTTAATCGTTACGTACACCCTCTAGATGAATACTAACCGCCAGAAATCTTCTTGATTGCTGATACTGTAAGGTGTACCGTCGTACACGCGAAATATTATAATATGAGTTTCAATTGATCGATATTCAACTTTTAGCAACGTTTTTATTTGTTGTTTACCCCCTCTAGATGAAAACTAACAGTCAGAAAATGTATAGATTGCTGTTGATGTATCTTGTGCAGTCACTCACATGAAATATTATGGGATCACTTTCAATTATTAGGTAGTTATCTTTTGACGACGTTTTGAACTGTTAATTACCACCTATATAAGAAAACTAACCGTCAGAAAACGTCTACATTGCTGTTATTGTAAGCTGTTCATTTACGAACGCGAAATATGAGACTATGACGTTCAATTGATCGATAGTCAACTTTTAACCACGTTTCTAATTGTTCATTACCCCCTATCAAGGAAAACTAACGGTCAGAAATCGTCTATTTTGCTGTTACTGAAAGGCTATTCCTTCAAACACGCGAAATATTATACTATTTGTTTAAATTGATTGATATTAAACCTTTATCAATGTTTTTAATTGTTATTTTCCCCCTCTAGATGAAAACTAACCGTCAGAAAGCGTCTAGGTTGCAGTTAACTGTTAGGTGTACAGTCACACACGCGAAATATTAAAATAGGAGGATTAATTCATTGATAATCAACCTTTAGAAACGTTTTTAATTGTTGTTTACCCCACAAGATGAAAACTAACCGTCAGAAAATGTCTAGATTGCTGTTAATGTATCTTGTACAGTCATACACACGAAATATTATGGTATCACTTTCAATTGATTGGTAGGTAGCATTTCGCAACGTTTTGAACTGTTAATTACCCCCTATCAAACAAAACTAACCGTTACAAAACATCTATATTGCAGTTATTGTAAGCTATTCCTTCATACACACGAAATATTATACTACTTATTTCAATTGATCGATATTAAACCTTTAGCAACGTTTTTAATTGTTATTTACCCCCTCTAGATGAAAACTAACCGTCAGAAAGCGTCTAGATTGCTGTTAATGTAAAGGTGTACAGTCACACACCCGAAATATTATAATATGATATTCAGTTAATCGATACACAACAAGTAGCAACGTTTGTAATTGTTGTTTACCCCCTCTAGATGAAAATTAACCGTCAGAAAGCGTCTAGGTTGCTGTTACTTTTAGGTGTACAGTCACGTACGCGAAATATTAAAATAGGAGGATTATTTCATTGATACTCAACCTTTAGAAACGTTTTTAATTGTTGGTTACCCCCACAAGATGAAAACTAACCATCAGAAAATGTCTAGATTGCTGGTGATGTATCTTGTACAGTCATACACACGAAATATTATGGTATCACTTTCAATTGATCGGTAGGTAGCATTTCGCAACGTTTTGAACTG
>JAHLWY010002311.1:0-12647 GCA_020002185.1 Paraescarpia echinospica | reverse complement strand
AATACAGTTAAAGCCCCCGTTCATGTACCGTTCACCCGCCTCGTCGGCCGTCGGAAAGCCGTTCAACGTTTCTCTCAAGACGATCCAGTCTTTACACTTGGTACCCGACTCGTTCACGACACTGACGCGGGCTAACGCAGAGCAAGTGATCGTCGTTACGGGAGCTTCAAGTAACCACTTCACCGAGTCCAAAAACATGATCGCCTCCGTGCAGAAGTATATGCCAGGCCGGCGCATTATATACTACGATCTCGGACTGAGGCGGGAACAGGCGAAAGAGGTAAGAGGGAAACTACGGAAGTTTAAAGGCTCTCATAAACTACACAGTGATGCAAACGGATATAATATATATATATGCATATATATATATATATATATATATGCATATATATATATATATACGTATATATATATATATATATACATATTTATACATACATATATATATATGTATATATATATATATACATACATATATATATATATGTATATATATACATGTATATATATATATACTTATATGTATATATATTTATATATATATAGTATCTATACATATATATGTGGTATATAGTACACAGTTAATTATCTTGCTTCTTACCCTCTGTGTTTGTATTCGTTTTATAAGAGTCGATGTGTTGGTTAAAGTCATTAGTAATACAAAGGTGCGATGGTATTGGCTGAATTCACGTGCAAGAAGTCAGACATAAATGTTAGTACACAAAGTTTATTGATAATACTACTTGGCCACACTGGATATAAAGATGACAGGATGCCATCAATTGGATGAAGTTGGATTACATGACATATTTATATGATAGATGATATGCTTCAGTAAGTCAGATTATAGTTGTTGAATCTGACGTCATACCTGTCAACGCTCAAACATACGCCACGTTTCAAAATGTGTTTATTGAGATTAGATTTTAAACACAAGATGTAGCCATGTCATCTATTATGTTATCAGTGATGTAAAATACGGTCGACCATCCCCACTGCATTCAACAAAACCTACACTACGAAGCACCGCCGACGCGTGCTGTGTAAATTAGTCATATACATAGGAGACTAGCAACCAGTCGAACATGACTCGCCTACTATAAGTCACGTCTCATCGCGTAGCATCCATCAACACAAAACACATCGTAAATCAATCATTACGTAATAACTTCTTACCCATTCAAATAGATATATTATTCTCAATAACCAATCCGTTCGGATAATTTATTACGTAATCTGAAACAGGTGCAAATTTGAAGTGCTGTTTGAAGCACATATCAATGCGCCATAAAACAAGTACAAAACAATTGTTAAAAAGAACATCGGGTTGTGGGTGAACACGAAGATCAACATGCATTTTATTATTGTTATGTAACCACGTGTAAAATGCGATCCCTTGAACTAAACTACTACTACACTAAGTCTACAATACCTTCAGCGGCAATCAGCCAACAAAGCATGGATGGTAGTTGGGAGTTTAAAACTTGCCCCGAAAAAACGTGTACGTCTGATTGTATATATATAGGGTGTCCCAAAAAGTCCCTGTTTTGAAACTTTTGTTTGGAGGTCTTAATTATTTAAAATGTGTTACTAAGTCTTGTTTTTTTTCTCCAGAAACAAGGAAGTTTGTTGTGATACCCATCATTCATTTTGAAAAATGACAAGACAAAATAAAAAAAAAAAAAATCATAGAGTTTTGACACCTAACAAAACGTGTGATCCAAGTTCAACACCGTTACTGTAGACATTTTCGTGTTTATCCTCGTCAAGTACCTTCAGCCAGGCTTTCTCAACAAACGAGTGTAGCCATAGCGCTCCTTCATTGTTACCTGAAAGCACCACACTGGCCTTACAGATAGTAGAAGCAGTAACGGTAGCAGAAGCACTGAAAGCACCACACTGGCCTTACAAATAGTAGAAGCAGTAATGGTAGCAGAAGCACTGAAAGCACCACACTGGCCTTACAAATAGTAGAAGCAGTAACGGTAGCAGAAGTACTGAAAGCACCACACCGGCCTTACAAATAGTAGAAGCAGTAATGGTAGCAGAAGCACTGAAAGCACCACACTGGCCTTACAAATAGTAGAAGCAGTAATGGTAGCAGAAGCACTGAAAGCACCACACTGGCCTTACAAATAGTAGAAGCAGTAACGGTAGCAGAAACACTGAAAGCACCATACCTGCCTTACAAATAATACAGGCAATAACGGTAGCAGAAGCACTGAAAGCACCACGCCGGCCTTCCAAATAGTAGAAGCAGTAACGGTAGCAGAAGCACTGAAAGCACCACACCGGCCTTACAAATAGTAGAAGCAGTAATGGTAGCAGAATCACTGAAAGCACCACACTGGCCTTACAAATAGTAGAAGCAGTAACCGTAGCAGAAGTACTGAAAGCACCACACCAGCCTTACAAATAGTATAAGCAGTAATGGTAGCAGAAGCACTGAAAGCACCACACTGGCCTTACAAATAGTAGAAGCAGTAATGGTAGCAGAAGCACTGAAAGCACCACACTGGCCTTACAAATAGTAGAAGCAGTAACGGTAGCAGAAGCACTGAAAGCACCACACTGGCCTTACAAATAGTAGAAGCAGTAACGGTAGCAGAATCACTGAAAGCACCACACTTGCCTTACAAATAGTAGAAGCAGTAACGGTAGCAGAAGCACTAAATCACAGTAGTAACGGGTAGCAGAAACACTGAAAGCACCATACCTGCCACAAATAATACAAGCAATAACGAGTAGCAAGCACTGAAAGCACCACCGGCCTTCCAAATAGTAGAAGCAGTAACGGTAGCAGAAGCACTGAAAGCACCATACTGGCCTTACAAATAGTAGAAGCAGTAACGGTAGCAGAAGCACTGAAAGCACCATACTGGCCTTACAAATAGTACAAGCAGTAACGGTAGCAGAAGCACTGAAAGCACCATACCGGCCTTACAAATAGTAGAAGCAGTAATGGTAGCAGAAGCACTGAAAGCACCATACTGGTATTACAAATATTAGAAGCAGTAACGGTAGCAGAAGCACTGAAAGCACCATACTGGCCTTACAAATAGTAGAAGCAATAACGGTAGCAGAAGCACTGAAAGCACCATACTGGCCTTACAAATAGTAGAAGCAGTAACGGTAGCAGAAGCACTGAAAGCACCACATTGGCCTTACGAATAGTAGAAGCAGTAACCGTAGCAGAAGTACTGAAAGCACCACACTGGCCTTACAAATAGTAGAATCAGTAACGGTAGCAGAAGCAATGAAAGCACCATACTGGCCTTACAAATAGTAGAAGCAGTAACGGTAGCAGAAGCACTGAAAGCACCATAGTGGTCTTACAAATAGCAGAAGCAGTAACGGTAGCAGAAGCACTGAAATCACCATACTGGCCTTACAAATAGTAGAAGCAGTAACGGTAGCAGAAGCACTGAAAGAACCACATTGGCCTTACAAATAGTGGAAGCAGTAATGGTAGCAGAAGCACTGAAAGCACCACACTGGCCTTACAAATGGTAGAAGCAGTAACCGTAGCAGAATCACTGAAAGCACCATACTGGCCTTACAAATAGTAGAAGCAGTAACGGTAGCAGAAGCACTGAAAGCACCACACTGGCCTTACAAATGGTAGAAGCAGTAACGGTAGCAGAAGCACTGAAAGCACCACACTGGCCTTACAAATAGTAGAAGCAGTAACCGTAGCAGAATCACTGAAAGCACCACACTGGCCTTACAAATGGTAGAATCAGTAACGATAGCAGAAGCACTGTAAGCACCACACTGGCCTTACAAATAGTAGAAGCAGTAACGGTAGCAGAAGTACTGAAAGCACCGCACCGGCCTTACAAATAGTAGAAGCAGTAACGGTAGCAGAAGTACTGAAAGCACCGCACCGGCCTTACAAATAGTAGAAGCAGTAATGGTAGCAGAAGCACTGAAAGCACCATATTGGCCTTACAAATAGTAGAAGCAGTAACGGTAGCAGAAGCACTGAAAGCACCACACTTGCCTTACAAATAGTAGAAGCAGTAACGGTAGCAGAAGGACTGAAAGCACCACACTGGCCTTACAAATAGTAGAAGCCGTAACGGTAGCAGAATCACTGAAAGCACCACACTGGCCTTACAAATAGTAGAAGTAACGGTAGCACAAGCACTGAAAGCACCATACTGGCCTTACAAATAGTAGAAGCAGTAACGGTAGCAGAAGCACTGAAAGCACCACACTGGCCTTACAAATAGTAGAAGCCGTAACGGTAGCAGAATCACTGAAAGCACCACACTGGCCTTACAAATAGTAGAAGTAACGGTAGCAGAAGCACTGAAAGCACCACACTGGCCTTACAAATAGTAGAAACAGTAATGGTAGCAGAAGCACTGAAATCACCACACCGGCCTTACAAATAGTAGAAGCAGTAACGGTAGCAGAAGCACTGAAATCACCATACCTGCCTTACAAATAATACAAGCAATAACGGTAGCAGAAGCACTGAAAGCACCACACCGGCCTTCCAAATATTAGAAGCAGTAACGGTAGCAGAAGCACTGAAAGCACCATGCTGGTCTTACAAATAGTAGAAGCAGTAACGGTAGCAGAAGCACTGAAAGCACCATACTGGCCTTACAAATAGTACAAACAGTAACGGTAGCAGAAGCAATGAAAGCACCATACCGGCCTTACAAATAGTAGAAGCAGTAACGGTAGCAGAAGCACTGAAAGCACCATACTGGTATTACAAATATTAGAAGCAGTAACGGTAGCAGAAGCACTGAAAGCACCATACTGGCCTTACAAATAGTAGAAGCAATAACGGTAGCAGAAGCACTGAAAGCACCATACTGGCCTTACAAATAGTAGAAGCAGTAACGGTAGCAGAAGCAATGAAAGCACCACATTGGCCTTATGAATAGTAGAAGCAGTAATGGTAGCAGAAGCACTGAAAGCACCACACTGGCCTTACAAATGGTAGAAGCAGTAACCGTAGCAGAATCACTGAAAGCACCATACTGGCCTTACAAATAGTAGAAGCAGTAACGGTAGCAGAAGCACTGAAAGCACCACACTGGCCTTACAAATGGTAGAATCAGTAACGGTAGCAGAAGCACTGAAAGCACCACACTGGCCTTACAAATAGTAGAAGCAGTAACCGTAGCAGAATCACTGAAAGCACCACACTGGCCTTACAAATGGTAGAATCAGTAACGGTAGCAGAAGCACTGTAAGCACCACACTGGCCTTACAAATAGTAGAAGCAGTAACGGTAGCAGAAGTACTGAAAGCACCGCACCGGCCTTACAAATAGTAGAAGCAGTAACGGTAGCAGAAGTACTGAGAGCACCACACCGGCCTTACAAATAGTAGAAGCAGTAATGGTAGCAGAAGTACTGAGAGCACCACACTGGCCTTACAAATAGTAGAAGCAGTAACGGTAGCAGAAGTACTGAGAGCACCACACTGGCCTTACAAATAGTAGAAGCAGTAACGGTAGCAGAAGCACTGAAAGCACCACACCGGCCTTACAAATAGTAGAAGCAGTAATGGTAGCAGAAGCACTGAAAGCACCATATTGGCCTTACAAATAGTAGAAGCAGTAACGGTAGCAGAAGCACTGAAAGCACCACACTGGCCTTACAAATAGTAGAAGCAGTAACGGTAGCAGAAGGATTGAAAGCACCACACTGGCCTTACAAATAGTAGAAGCCGTAACGGTAGCAGAATCACTGAAAGCACCACACTGGCCTAACAAATAGTAGAAGTAACGGTAGCAGAAGCACTGAAAGCACCACACTGGCCTTACAAATAGTAGAAGCCGTAACGGTAGCAGAATCACTGAAAGCACCACACTGGCCTTACAAATAGTAGAAGTAACGGTAGCAGAAGCACTGAAAGCACCATACTGGCCTTACAAATAGTACAAACAGTAACGGTAGCAGAAGCAATGAAAGCACCATACCGGCCTTACAAATAGTAGAAGCAGTAACGGTAGCAGAAGCACTGAAAGCACCATACTGGTATTACAAATATTAGAAGCAGTAACGGTAGCAGAAGCACTGAAAGCACCATACTGGCCTTACAAATAGTAGAAACAATAACGGTAGCAGAAGCACTGAAAGCACCATACTGGCCTTACAAATAGTAGAAGCAGTAACGGTAGCAGAAGCACTGAAAGCACCACATTGGCCTTACGAATAGTAGAAGCAGTAACCGTAGCAGAAGTACTGAAAGCACCACACTGGCCTTACAAATAGTAGAATCAGTAACGGTAGCAGAAGCACTGAAAGCACCACATTGGCCTTATAATTAGTAGAAGCAGTAACGGTAGCAGAAGCACTGAAAGCACCACACTGTCCTTACAAATAGTAGAAGCAGTAACGGTAGCAGAATCACTGAAAGCACCATACCTGCCTTACAAATAGTAGAAGCAGTAACGGTAGCAGAAGCACTGAAAGCACCACACTGGCCTTACAAATAGTAGAAGCAGTAACGGTAGCAGAATCACTTAAAGCACCATACCTGCCTTACAAATAGTAGAAGCAGTAACGGTAGCAGAAGCACTGAAAGCACCATACTGGCCTTACAAATAGTAGAAGCAGTAACGGTAGCAGAAGCACTGAAAGCACCATACTGGTCTTACAAATAGTAGAAGCAGTAATGGTAGCAGAAGCACTGAAAGAACCACATTGGCCTTACAAATAGCAGAAGCAATAATGGTAGCAGAAGCACTGAAAGCACCACACTGGCCTTACAAATGGTAGAAGCAGTAACCGTAGCAGAATCACTGAAAGCACCACACTGGCCTTACAAATAGTAGAAGCAGTAACGGTAGCAGAAGCACTGAAAGCATCACACCTGCCTTCCAAATAGTAGAAGCAGTAATGGTAGCAGAAGCACTGAAAGCACCACACTGGCCTTACAAATAGTAGAAGCAGTAATGGTAGCAGAAGCACTGAAATCACCATACCGGCCTTACAAATAGTAGAAGCAGTAACGGTAGCAGAAGCACTGAAAGCACCACACCGGCCTTACAAATAGTAGAAGCAGTAACGGTAGCAGAAGCACTGAAAGCACCACACCGGCCTTACAAATAGTAGAAGCAGTAACGGTAGCAGAAGCACTGAAAGCACCATACCTGCCTTACAAATAATAGAAGCAATAACGGTAGCAGAAGCACTGAAAGCACCACACCGGCCTTCCAAATAGTAGAAGCAGTAACGGTAGCAGAAGCACTGAAAGCACCTTACTGGCCTTACAAATAGTAGAAGCAGTAACGGTAGCAGAAGCACTGAAAGCACCATACTGGCCTTACAAATAGTACAAGCAGTAACGGTAGCAGAAGCACTGAAAGCACCATACTGGCCTTACAAATAGTAGAAGCAATAACGGTAGCAGAAGCACTGAAAGCACCATACTGGTCTTACAAATAGTAGAAGCAGTAACGGTAGCAGAAGCACTGAAAGCACCACATTGGCCTTACAAATAGTAGAAGCAGTAACCGTAGCAGAAGTACTGAAAGCACCACACTGGCCTTACAAATAGTAGAATCAGTAACGGTAGCAGAAACACTGAAAGCACCACACCGGCCTTCCAAATAGTAGAAGCAGTAATGGTAGCAGAAGCACTGAAAGTACCACACTGGCCTTACAAATAGTAGAAGCAGTAATGGTAGCAGAAGCACTGAAAGCACCACACTGGCCTTACAAATAGTAGAAGCAGTAACGGTAGCAGAAGTACTGAAAGCACCGCACCGGCCTTACAAATAGTAGAAGCAGTAATGGTAGCAGAAGCACTGAAAGCACCACACTGGCCTTACAAATAGTAGAAGCAGTAACGGTAGCAGAAGGACTGAAAGCACCACACTGGCCTTACAAATAGAAGAAGCCGTAACGGTAGCAGAATCACTGAAAGCACCACACTGGCCTTACAAATAGTAGAAGAAGTAACGGTAGCAGCAGAAGCACTGAAAGCACCACACTGGCCTTACAAATAGTAGAAGAAGTAACGGTAGCAGAAGCACTGAAAGCACCACATTGGCCTTATAAATAGTAGAAGCAGTAACGGTAGCAGAAGCACTGAAAGCACCACATTGGCCTTACAAATAGTAGAAGCAGTAACCGTAGCAGAAGTACTGAAAGCACCACACTGGCCTTACAAATAGTAGAATCAGTAACGGTAGCAGAAGCACTGAAAGCACCACACCGGCCTTCCAAATAGTAGAAGCAGTAATGGTAGCAGAAGCACTGAAAGCACCACACTGGCCTTACAAATAGTAGAAGCAGTAATGGTAGCAGAAGCACTGAAAGCACCACACTGGCCTTACAAATAGTAGAAGCAGTAACGGTAGCAGAAGTACTGAAAGCACCACACCGGCCTTACAAATAGTAGAAGCAGTAATGGTAGCAGAAGCACTGAAAGCACCACACTGGCCTTACAAATAGTAGAAGCAGTAACGGTAGCAGAAGGACTGAAAGCACCACACTGGCCTTACAAATAGTAGAAGCCGTAACGGTAGCAGAATCACAGAAAGCTCCACACTGGCCTTACAAATAGTAGAAGAAGTAACGGTAGCAGCAGAAGCACTGGAAGCACCATACTGGCCTTACAAATAGTAGAAGCAGTAACGGTAGCAGAAGCACTGAAAGCACCACACCGGCCTTCCAAATAGTAGAAGCAGTAACGGTAGCAGAAGCACTGAAATCACCATACTGGCCTTACAAATAGTAGAAGCAGTAACGGTAGCAGAAGCACTGAAAGCACCATACTGGCCTTACAAATAGTACAAGCAGTAACGGTAGCAGAAGCACTGAAAGCACCATACTGGCCTTACAAATAGTAGAAGCAATAACGGTAGCAGAAGCACTGAAAGCACCATACTGGTCTTACAAATAGTAGAAGCAGTAACGGTAGCAGAAGCACTGAAAGCACCACATTGGCCTTACAAATAGTAGAAGCAGTAACCGTAGCAGAAGTACTGAAAGCACCACACTGGCCTTACAAATAGTAGAATCAGTAACGGTAGCAGAAGCACTGAAAGCACCACATTGGCCTTATAAATAGTAGAAGCAGTAACGGTAGCAGAAGCACTGAAAGCACCGCACTGGCCATACAAATAGTAGAAGCAGTAACGGTAGCAGAATCACTGAAAGCACCATACCTGCCTTACAAATAGTAGAAGCAGTAACGGTAGCAGAAGCACTGAAAGCACCACACTGGCCTTACAAATAGTAGAAGCAGTAACGGTAGCAGAATCACTGAAAGCACCATACCTGCCTTACAAATAGTAGAAGCAGTAACGGTAGCAGAAGCACTGAAAGCACCACACTGGCCTTACAAATAGTAGAAGCAGTAACGGTAGCAGAATCACTGAAAGCACCATACCTGCCTTACAAATAGTAGAAGCAGTAACGGTAGCAGAAGCACTGAAAGCACCATACCTGCCTTACAAAAAGTAGAAGCAGTAACGGTAGCAGAAGCACTGAAAGCACCATACTGGTCTTACAAATAGTAGAAGCAGTAATGGTAGCAGAAGCACTGAAAGCACCATACTGGCCTTACAAATAGTAGAAGCAGTAACGGTAGCAGAAGCACTGAAAGCACCATACTGGTCTTACAAATAGTAGAAGCAGTAATGGTAGCAGAAGCACTGAAATCACCATACTGGCCTTACAAATAGTAGAAGCAGTAACGGTAGCAGAAGCACTGAAAGAACCACACTGGCCTTACAAATAGTAGAAGCAGTAATGGTAGCAGAAGCACTGAAAGCACCACAGTGGCCTTACAAATGGTAGAAGCAGTAACCGTAGCAGAATCACTGAAAGCACCACACTGGCCTTACAAATAATAGAAGCAGTAACGGTAGCAGAAGCACTGAAAGCACCACACCGGCCTTCCAAATAGTAGAAGCAGTAATGGTAACAGAAGCACTGAAAGCACCACACTGGCCTTACAAATAGTAGAAGCAGTAACCGTAGCAGAAGCACTGAAAGCACCACACTGGCCTTACAAATAGTAGAAGTAGTGACGGTAGCAGAATCACTGAAAGCACCACACTGGCCTTACAAATAGTAGAAGCAGTAACGGTAGCAGAAGCACTGAAAGCACCACACCGGCCTTCCAAATAGTAGAAGCAGTAATGGTAGCAGAAGCACTGAAAGCACCACACTGGCCTTACAAATAGTAGAAGCAGTAATGGTAGCAGAAGCACTGAAAGCACCACACTGGCCTTACAAATAGTAGAAGCAGTAACCGTAGCAGAAGCACTGAAAGCACCACACTGGCCTTACAAATAGTAGAAGTAGTGACGGTAGCAGAATCACTGAAAGCACCACACTGGCCTTACAAATAGTAGAAGCAGTAACGGTAGCAGAAGCACTGAAAGCACCACACCGGCCTTCCAAATAGTAGAAGCAGTAATGGTAGTAGAAGCACTGAAAGCACCACACTGGCCTTACAAATAGTAGAAGCAGTAACCGTAGCAAAAGCACTGAAAGCACCACATTGGCCTTACAAATAGTAGAAGCAGTAACCGTAGCAGAAGCACTGAAAGCACCATACTGGTCTTACAAATAGTAGAAGCAGTAATTGTAGCAGAAGCACTGAAAGCACCATACTGGCCTTATAAATAGTAGAAGCAGTAACGGTAACAGAAGCACTGAAAGCACCACACCTTCCTTACAAATAGTAGAATCAGTAACGGTAGCAGAAGTACTGAAAGCACCACACTGGCCTTACAAATAGTAGAAGCAGTAACGGTAGCAGAATTACCCTGGTCTCTGGAATCGGGACTCACTGCAGTAGTTTCACCACTAACAAGAGCGTTACTGATAACAGCCAAACACTGGCGTGAGGAATTAGGATTCACAGAGTATTGGTTTGATAAACCAGGACGTATTGGACCAGTTTCACCAACGACCCGAGGAAGCCCATTGGCAACAGTAAACTGATCTGACGAAGTGGAATCCGCTGCACCAGATTCATTGATAACAAGAACCATACTGATAGCTGTATTACACTGGACTAGGAATCGGGAAACATCACATCGGTTTCATCGGTAATACGATGGGTAGAAGAAGGTTCGTTTGCCCGTTTTCATTCTCTGCAAAGGTATTTGAGCCGGCAGACAAGAGGAATGTCCACTGACATGTCTGACTCTTACAGGGAGTCATCCACAGTTGAAGACAAAATGTAGTATATGTCACTGTCATCGTTATTCGGATCGGAGTCATTGTCATTTTCACTGGCTTCTGTTCTTCTGATGGGTTGCATTCATGTTCTGCCTGCTGCAGCAAAGATTACGTAAGTTTTACAAATGTTTGCAATGCTGCATGTGTTTTCTACAATTGTTGCAAGTTACAGAAAACATCCCTATGTGATCAGTGGATAGCTCAAAACAATGTTGCGAACATTCATCAAATGTCCAGTAAAACTGTGGGTGATTTCGTGAAGGAAATGTTTTGGACCCTGATATGAAAACATTTAGGAGGAATAGCTTAACCACCATACATCCATACATAAGTTAACTGGATGGTAGTTAGATATATTGAGTGTACGTGGTATCAAAAAGCTGAGAGCAATAATCGATATTTGACATAAACAATAGGCATTGCATGGCCATGTTAATATTTTGAAGAAGCTCAATAGATTTCAAATTGTCTGGGGACGTTATAACGGCTGGTGTTATAAGATTTAATAAGCATGCATAAAATAAAAACGATTTGCTTTTCTTAGGATATATGTACATTGGTACTTACTGCCGAAATCGGTACCACGCTGAAATCAGCCAGGGCAAGGACAATGTGAATCATTAAAGAAAACTACCACATTTTTGCGACGTTTCGATACCGCGGTGGCGTTGCGACGCCGTCGCGCCAAAGCACGCCAAAACTCTGAATGGCAACACTGACGTCATTTGTCTTTAGCCGTCCAAGCGGGGACTAGCCACACACACGTCGCGGACAACAAAGTAACACAACGCACACACGGTGACACCCAAAAGACGCGAAAAATCACGTTCGGGGACATTTGTATCTAGTTTCACTAGACAGTCGAGTGTCTCCAGTTGTAGAGTTAGAAACTTAAAATGTCCCCATTCGTCGGCAATTACAAATACAAACACACACACACACACACACACACACACACACACACACACACACACACACACACACACACACACACACACACACACACACACACACACACACACACACACACACACACACGCAGGCACGCACGCACGCACGCACGCACGCACGCACGCACGCATGCACGCATGATGTTGATGATAGTTGTGTGTTTTAAGTATGCTACATATCATCGTCACTTTTCGGTTCATGCATTATTGCAGGTGCGATCGTGGTGTTCTGTTACGCTGAGAAAATTCGGGCACCCGTCGTATCCGAATTACGTGACTAAGACACTTCGTTGCTACGCTTTCAAGTTGTTGATAATACAGGTAGGTGGCGCTGGGGTATAACAACCCTTCTCAGACTTGAAACTTGTCTTTACAAGAATAACTAAAGACAAGGTGTAACATGATTACTACGCAACTAAATAATAATAAAATAAGGTTCACTGTCACGTAAATACGTCGTACTAAATATGTTGATGCAACGTTTTGTGTGGTGTGTGCTGTGTGGTGTGTGGTGTGTGGTGTG
>JAHLWY010002310.1:0-12655 GCA_020002185.1 Paraescarpia echinospica | reverse complement strand
ATAAATCCACCGTGTGATCTTTAATTAATCTTTCTAATAAATCCACCGTTTGATCTTTAATTAGTCTTTCTAATAAATCCACCGTGTGATCTTTAATTAGTCTTTCTAATAAATCCCTTGTGATATCTTTAACTAGTCTTTCTAATAAATCCACCGTGTTATCTTTAACTAGTCTTTCAAATAAATCCACCGTGTGATCTTTAATTAATCTTTCTAATAAATCCACCGTTTGATCTTTAATTAGTCTTTGTAATAAATCCACCGCGTGATCTTTAATTAGACTTTCTAATAAATCCACGATGTGTTCTTTAATTAGCCTTTCTAATCAATCCACCGTGTGATCTTTAATTAGTCTTTCTAATAAATCCACCGTGTGATCTTTAGTTAGTCTTTCTAATAAATCCACCGTGTGATCTTTAGTTATTCTTTCTAATAAATCCACCGTGTGATCTTTAATTAGTCTGTCTATTAAATCCACCGTGTGATCTTTAATTAGTCTTCCTAATAAATCCACTGTGTGATCTTTAATTAGCCTTTCTAATAAATCCACCATGTGATCTTTAATTAGTCTTTCTATTAAATCCACCGTGTGATCTGTAATTAGTCTTTCTAATAAATCCACCGTGTGATCTTTAAATAGTCTTTGTAATAAATCCACCGAGTGATCTTTAATTAGTCTTTCTAATAAATCCACGTTGTGATCTTTAATTAGTATTTCTAATAAATCCACCTTGTGATATTTAATTAGTCTTTCTAATAAATCCACCGTGTGATGTTTAATTATTCTTTCTAATAAATCCACCGTGTGATCTTTAATTAGTCTTTATAATAAATCCACCGTGTGATCTTTAATTAGTCTCTATAATAAATCCACCGTGTGATCTTTAATTAGTCTCTATAATAAATCCACCGTGTGATCTTTAATTAGTCTTTCTAATAAATCCACCGTCTGATCTTTAATTAGTCTTTCAAATAAATCCACCGTGTGATCTTTAATTAATCTTTCTAATAAATCCACCGTTTGATCTTTAATTAGTCTTTCTAATAAATCCACCGTGTGATCTTTAATTAGTCTTTCTAATAAATCCCTTGTGTTATCTTTAACTAGTCTTTCTAATAAATCCACCGTGTTATCTTTAACTAGTCTTTCAAATAAATCCACCGTGTGATCTTTAATTAATCTTTCTAATAAATCCACCGTTTGATCTTTAATTAGTCTTTGTAATAAATCCACCGCGTGATCTTTAATTAGACTTTCTAATAAATCCACGATGTGATCTTTAATTAGCCTTTCTAATCAATCCACCGTGTGATCTTTAATTAGTCTTTCTAATAAATCCACCGTGTGATCTTTAGTTAGTCTTTCTAATAAATCCACCGTGTGATCTTTAGTTATTCTTTCTAATAAATCCACCGTGTGATCTTTAATTAGTCTTTCTAATAAATCCACCGTGTGATCTTTAATTAGTCTTTATAATAAATCAACCGTGTGTGCTTTAATTAGTCTCTATAATAAATCCACCGTGTGATCTTTAATTAGTCTGTCTATTAAATCCACCGTGTGATCTTTAATTAGTCTTCCTAATAAATCCACTGTGTGATCTTTAATTAGCCTTTCTAATAAATCCACCATGTGATCTTTAATTAGTCTTTCTGAAGTCCACGTTTGTGATCTTTGGTGGTATTTCCACAATAAATCCACTTGGTATTTAATTAGTCTTTCTAATGGAAATCCACCGTGTGATGTTTAGTGGTCTTTCCTAATAAATCCACCATTAGTGATCTTTAATTGGTCAACATAATGGAAATCCACCGTGTGATCTTTAATTGAGTCTCTATAATGTATCCGCGTGTGATCTTTAATTGAGTCTCTATAATAAATCCACCGTGTGATCTTTAATTAGTCTTTCTAATGCGTCCACCGTCTGATCTTTAATTAGTCTTTCCTAATGATCCACCGTGTGATCTTTAATTGAATCTTTCTAATAAATCCACCGTGTGATCTTTAATTAATCTTTCTAATACAAATCCACCGTTTTGATCTTTAATTATAACACAATGATCCACCGTGTGATCTTTAATTAGCCTTTCTAATAAATCCACCGTGTGATCTTTAATTAATCTTTCTAATAAATCCACCATGTGACCTTTAATTAGTCTTTCTAATAAATCCACTGCGTGATCTTTAATTAGTCTTTGTAATAAATCCACCGCGTGATCTTTAATTAGACTTTCTAATAAATCCACGATGTGATCTTTAATTAGCCTTTCTAATCAATCCACCGTGTGAACTTTAATTATCCTTTCTAATAAATCCACCGTTTGAACTTTAATTAGCCTTTCTAATAAATCCACCGTGTGATCTTTAATTAGCCTTTCTAATAAATCTACCTTGTGATTTTTAATTAGCCTTTCTAATAAATCCACCGTGTGATCTATAATTAGTCTTTCTAATAAATCCACCGTGTGATGTGTAATTAGTCTTTCTAATAAATCCAAAGTGTGATCTGTAATTAGTTTTTCTAATAAATTCAATGTGTGATCTTTAATTAGCCTTTCTAATAAATCCACCGTATGATCTTTAAATAGTCTTTCTAATAAATCCACCGTGTGATCTTTAATTAGTCTTTCTAATAAATCCACCGTGTGATCTTAAATTAGTCTTTCTAATAAATCCCTTATGTTATCTTTAACTAGTCTTTCTAATAAATCCACCGAGTTATCTTTAACTAGTCTTTCAAATAAATCCACCGTGTGATCTTTAATTAATCTTTCTAATAAATCCACCGTTTGATCTTTAATTAGTCTTTCTAATAAATCCACCGTGTGATCTTTAATTAGTCTTTCTAATAAATCCACCGTGTGATCTTTAATTAATCTTTCTAATAAATCCACCATGTGACCTTTAATTAGTCTTTCTAATAAATCCACTGCGTGATCTTTAATTAGTCTTTGTAATAAATCCACCGCGTGATCTTTAATTAGACTTTCTAATAAATCCACGATGTGATCTTTAATTAGCCTTTCTAATAAATCCACCGTGTGAACTTTAATTAGCCTTTCTAATAAATCTACCTTGTGATTTTTAATTAGCCTTTCTAATAAATCCACCGTGTGATCTATAATTAGTCTTTCTAATAAATCCACCGTGTGATGTGTAATTAGTCTTTCTAATAAATCCAAAGTGTGATCTGTAATTAGTTTTTCTAATAAATTCACTGTGTGATCTTTAATTAGTCTTTCTAATAAATCCACCGTGTGACCTTTAATTAATCTTTCTAATAAATCCACCGTGTGATCTTTAATTAGTCTTTCTAATAAATCCACCGTGTGATCTTTAATTAGTCTTTCTAATAAATCCACCGTGTGATCTTTAATTAGTCTTTCTAATAAATCCACCGTGTGATCTTTAATTAGTCTTTCTAATAAATCCTCCGTGTGATCTTTAATTAGTCTTTCTAATAAATCCACCGTGTGATCTTTAATTAGTCTTTCTAATAAATCCACCGTGTGATCTTTAATTAGTCTTTATAATAAATCCACCGTGTGTGCTTTAATTAGTCTCTATAATAAATCCACCGTGTGAACTTTAACTAGTCTTTCTAATAAATCCATCGTGTGATCTTTAACTAGTCTTTCTAATAAATACACCGTGTGATCTTTAACTAGTCTTTCTAATAAATCCACCGTGTGATCATTAATTAGTCTTTCTAATAAATCCACTGTGTGATCATTAACTAGTCTTTCTAATAAATCCACTGTGTGATCTGTAACTAGTCTTTCTAATAAATCCACCGTGTGATCTTTAATTAGTCTTTCTGATAAATCCACCGTGTGATCTTTAATTAGTCTTTCTAATAAATCCACTGTGTGATCTTTAATTAGCCTTTCTAATAAATCCACTGTGTGATCTTTAATTAGTCTTTCTAATAAATCCACCGTGTGATCTTTAATTAGCCTTTCTAATAAATCCACCGTGTGATCTTAAATTAGTCTTTCTAATAAATCCACCGTGTGATCTTTAATTAGTCTTTCTAAAAAATCCACCGTGTGATCTTTAATTAGTCTTTCTAATAAATCCACCGCGTGATCTTTATTTAGTCTTTCTAATAAATCCACCACGTGATCTTTAATTAGACTTTCTAATAAATCCACCAGGTGATCTTTAATTAGCCTTTCTAATAAATCCACCATGTGAACTTTAATTAGCCTTTCTAATAAATCCACCGTGTGATCTTTAATTAACCTTTCTAATAAATCCACCATGTGATCTTTAATTAGCCTTTCTAATAAATCCACCGCGTGATATTTAATTAGACTTTCTAATAAATCCACCCTGTGATCTTTAACTAGTCTTTCTAATAAATCCACCCTGTGATCGTTAACTAGTCTTTATAATAAATCCACCGTGTGATCTTTAACTAGTCTTTCTAATAAATCCACCGTGTGATCTTTAACTAGTCTTTCTAATAAATACAACGTGTGATCTTAAACTAGTCTTTCTAATAAATACACCGTGTGATCTTTAACTAGTCTTTCTAATAAATCCACCGTGTGATCTTTAATTTGCCTTTCTAATAAATCCACCATGTGAACATTAATTAGCCTTTGTAATAAATCCACCGTGTGATCTTTAATTAGCCTTTCTAATAAATCCACCGTGTGATCTTTAATTAGTCTTTCTAATAAATCCACCGTGTGATCTTAAATTAGTCTTTCTAATAAATCCACCCTGTTATCTTTAACTAGTTTTTCTAATAAATCCAATAAATCCACCGTGTGATCTTTAATTAGCCTTTCTAATAAATCCACCGTGTGATCTTTAATTAGTCTTTCTAATAAATCCACCGTGTGATCTTTAATTAGCCTTTCTAATAAATCCACCGTGTGATCTTAAATTAGTCTTTCTAATAAATCCACCGTGTGATCTTTAATTAGTCTTTCTAAAAAATCCACCGTGTGATCTTTAATTAGTCTTTCTAATAAATCCACCGCGTGATCTTTATTTACTCTTTCTAATAAATCCACCACGTGATCTTTAATTAGACTTTCTAATAAATCCACCAGGTGATCTTTAATTAGCCTTTCTAATAAATCCACCATGTGAACTTTAATTAGCCTTTCTAATAAATCCACCGTGTGATCTTTAATTAACCTTTCTAATAAATCCACCATGTGATCTTTAATTAGCCTTTCTAATAAATCCACCGCGTGATATTTAATTAGTCTTTCTAATAAATCCACCGTGTGATCTTTAATTAGCCTTTCTAATAAATCCACCGTGTGATCTTTAATTAATCTTTCTAATAAATCCACCATGTGATCTTTAATTAGTCTTTCTAATAAATCCACTGCGTGATCTTTAATTAGTCTTTGTAATAAATCCACCGCGTGATCTTTAATTAGACTTTCTAATAAATCCACGATGTGATCTTTAATTAGCCTTTCTAATCAATCCACCGTGTGAACTTTAATTATCCTTTCTAATAAATCCACCGTTTGAACTTTAATTAGCCTTTCTAATAAATCCACCGTGTGATCTTTAATTAGCCTTTCTAATAAATCTACCTTGTGATTTTTAATTAGCCTTTCTAATAAATCCACCGTGTGATCTATAATTAGTCTTTCTAATAAATCCACCGTGTGATGTGTAATTAGTCTTTCTAATAAATCCAAAGTGTGATCTGTAATTAGTTTTTCTAATAAATTCAATGTGTGATCTTTAATTAGCCTTTCTAATAAATCCACCGTATGATCTTTAAATAGTCTTTCTAATAAATCCACCGTGTGATCTTTAATTAGTCTTTCTAATAAATCCACCGTGTGATCTTAAATTAGTCTTTCTAATAAATCCCTTATGTTATCTTTAACTAGTCTTTCTAATAAATCCACCGAGTTATCTTTAACTAGTCTTTCAAATAAATCCACCGTGTGATCTTTAATTAATCTTTCTAATAAATCCACCGTTTGATCTTTAATTAGTCTTTCTAATAAATCCACCGTGTGATCTTTAATTAGCCTTTCTAATAAATCCACCGTGTGATCTTTAATTAATCTTTCTAATAAATCCACCATGTGATCTTTAATTAGTCTTTCTAATAAATCCACTGCGTGATCTTTAATTAGTCTTTGTAATAAATCCACCGCGTGATCTTTAATTAGACTTTCTAATAAATCCACGATGTGATCTTTAATTAGCCTTTCTAATAAATCCACCGTGTGAACTTTAATTAGCCTTTCTAATAAATCTACCTTGTGATTTTTAATTAGCCTTTCTAATAAATCCACCGTGTGATCTATAATTAGTCTTTCTAATAAATCCACCGTGTGATGTGTAATTAGTCTTTCTAATAAATCCAAAGTGTGATCTGTAATTAGTTTTTCTAATAAATTCACTGTGTGATCTTTAATTAGTCTTTCTAATAAATCCACCGTGTGACCTTTAATTAATCTTTCTAATAAATCCACCGTGTGATCTTTAATTAGTCTTTCTAATAAATCCACCGTGTGATCTTTAATTAGTCTTTCTAATAAATCCACCGTGTGATCTTTAATTAGTCTTTCTAATAAATCCACCATGTGATCTTTAATTAGTCTTTCTAATAAATCCTCCGTGTGATCTTTAATTAGTCTTTCTAATAAATCCACCATGTGATCTTTAATTAGTCTTTCTAATAAATCCACCGTGTGATCTTTAATTAGTCTTTCTAATAAATCCACCGTGTGATCTTTAATTAGTCTTTATAATAAATCCACCGTGTGTGCTTTAATTAGTCTCTATAATAAATCCACCGTGTGAACTTTAACTAGTCTTTCTAATAAATCCACCGTGTGATCTTTAACTAGTCTTTCTAATAAATACACCGTGTGATCTTTAACTAGTCTTTCTAATAAATCCTCCGTGTGATCTTTAACTAGTATTTCTAATAAATCCAACATGTGATCTTTAACTAGTCTTTCTAATAAATCCACCGTGTGATCATTAATTAGTCTTTCTAATAAATCCACTGTGTGATCATTAACTAGTCTTTCTAATAAATCCACTGTGTGATCTGTAACTAGTCTTTCTAATAAATCCACCGTGTGATCTTTAATTAGTCTTTCTAATAAATCCACCGTGTGATCTTTAATTAGTCTTTCTAATAAATCCACCGTGTGATCTTTAATTAGCCTTTCTAATAAATCCACCGTGTGATCTTTAATTAGTCTTTCTAATAAATCCACCGTGTGATCTTTAATTAGCCTTTCTAATAAATCCACCGTGTGATCTTAAATTAGTCTTTCTAATAAATCCACCGTGTGATCTTTAATTAGTCTTTCTAATAAATCCACCGTGTGATCTTTAATTAGTCTTTCTAATAAATCCACCGCGTGATCTTTATTTAGTCTTTCTAATAAATCCACCACGTGATCTTTAATTAGACTTTCTAATAAATCCACCAGGTGATCTTTAATTAGCCTTTCTAATAAATCCACCATGTGAACTTTAATTAGCCTTTCTAATAAATCCACCGTGTGATCTTTAATTAACCTTTCTAATAAATCCACCATGTGATCTTTAATTAGCCTTTCTAATAAATCCACCGCGTGATATTTAATTAGACTTTCTAATAAATCCACCCTGTGATCTTTAATTAGTCTTTCTAATAAATCCACCGTGTGACCTTTAATTAATCTTTCTAATAAATCCACCGTGTGATCTTTAATTAGTCTTTCTAATAAATCTACCGTGTGATCTTTAATTAGTCTTTCTAATAAATCCACCGTGTGATCTTTAATTAGTCTTTCTAATAAATCCACCGTGTGATCTTTAATTAGTCTTTCTAATAAATCCACCATGTGATCTTTAATTAGTCTTTCTAATAAATCCTCCGTGTGATCTTTAATTAGTCTTTCTAATAAATCCACCATGTGATCTTTAATTAGTCTTTCTAATAAATCCACCGTGTGATCTTTAATTAGTCTTTATAATAAATCCACCGTGTGTGCTTTAATTAGTCTCTATAATAAATCCACCGTGTGAACTTTAACTAGTCTTTCTAATAAATCCACCGTGTGATCTTTAACTAGTCTTTCTAATAAATACACCGTGTGATCTTTAACTAGTCTTTCTAATAAATCCTCCGTGTGATCTTTAACTAGTCTTTCTAATAAATCCAACATGTGATCTTTAACTAGTCTTTCTAATAAATCCACCGTGTGATCATTAATTAGTCTTTCTAATAAATCCACTGTGTGATCATTAACTAGTCTTTCTAATAAATCCACTGTGTGATCTGTAACTAGTCTTTCTAATAAATCTACCGTGTGATCTTTAATTAGTCTTTCTGATAAATCCACCGTGTGATCTTTAATTAGTCTTTCTAATAAATCCACCGTGTGATCTTTAATTAGCCTTTCTAATAAATCCACCGTGTGATCTTTAATTAGTCTTTCTAATAAATCCACCGTGTGATCTTTAATTAGTCTTTCTAATAAATCCACCGTGTGATCTTAAATTAGTCTTTCTAATAAATCCACCGTGTGATCTTTAATTAGTCTTTCTAAAAAATCCACCGTGTGATCTTTAATTAGTCTTTCTAATAAATCCACCGCGTGATCTTTAATTAGTCTTTCTAATAAATCCACCATGTGATCTTTAATTAGCCTTTCTAATAAATCCACCATGTGAACTTTAATTAGCCTTTCTAATAAATCCACCGTGTGATCTTTAATTAACCTTTCTAATAAATCCACAATGTGATCTTTAATTAGCCTTTCTAATAAATCCACCGCGTGATATTTAATTAGACTTTCTAATAAATCCACCCTGTGATCTTTAACTAGTCTTTCTAATAAATCCACCCTGTGATCGTTAACTAGTCTTTCTAATAAATCCACCGTGTGATCTTTAACTAGTCTTTCTAATAAATCCACCGTGTGATCTTTAACTAGTCTTTCTAATAAATACACCGTGTGTTCTTAAACTAGTCTTTCTAATAAATACACCGTGTGATATTTAACTAGTCTTTCTAATAAATCCACCGTGTGATCTTTAATTAGCCTTTCTAATAAATCCACCATGTGAACATTAATTAGCCTTTGTAATAAATCCACCGTGTGATCTTTAATTAGCCTTTCTAATAAATCCACCGTGTGATCTTTAATTAGTCTTTCTAATAAATCCACCGTGTCATCTTAAATTAGTCTTTCTAATAAATCCACCCTGTTATCTTTAACTAGTTTTTCTAATAAATCCACCGTGTGATCTTTAATTAGACTTTCTAATAAATCCACCGTGTGATTTTTGATTAGTCTTTCTAATAAATCCACCGTGTGATCTTTGATTAGTCTTTCTAATAATTCCACCGTGTGATTTTTGATTAGTCTTTCTAATAAATCCACCGTGTGATCTTTAACTAGTCTTTCTAATAAATCCTCCGTGTGATCTTTAACTAGTCTTTCTAATAAATCCAACATGTGATCTTTAACTAGTCTTTCTAATAAATCCACCGTGTGATCATTAATTAGTCTTTCTAATAAATCCACTGTGTGATCATTAACTAGTCTTTCTAATAAATCCACTGTGTGATCTGTAACTAGTCTTTCTAATAAATCCACCGTGTGATCTTTAATTAGTCTTTCTGATAAATCCACCATGTGAACTTTAATTAGCCTTTCTAATAAATCCACCGTGTGATCTTTAATTAATCTTTCTAATAAATCCACCTATGTGATCTTTAATTAGTCTTTCTATTAAATCTTCCACTGGTAAAATCTTTTTAATAAGTCTCTTTGTAATAAATCCTTGCACTTCAAGTGTGACTTTTAATCACTCAGATTCTTTCTAATAAATCCACGATGCGGGATTCTTTAATTAGCCTTTCTAATAAATCCACCGCCGTGTGAACTTTTAATTGGGGCCTTTCTTCTAATAAATCTACCTTTAGGATTTTAATTAGTCTTTCTAATAAATCCACCGTGTGATCTTTAATTAGTCTTTCTAATAAATCCACCGTGTGATCTTTAATTTGTCTTTCTAATAAATCCACCGTGTGATCTTTAATTAGTCTTTCTAATAAATCCACCATGTGATCTTTAATTAGTTTTTCTAATAAATCCAACGTGTGATCTTTAGTTTCCCTTTCTAATAAATCCACCGTGTGATCTTTAATTAGCCTATCTAATAAATCCATCGTGTGATCTTTAATTAGTCTTTCTAATAAATCCACCGTGTGATTTTTAATTAGTCTTTCTAATAAATCCACCGGGTGATCTGTAACTAGTCTTTATAATAAATCCACCTTGTGATCTTTAACTAGTCTTTCTAATAAATCCACCGTGTGATCTTTAATTAGTCCTTGTAATAAATCCACCGTGTGATCTTAAATTAGTCTTTCTAATAAATCCACCGTGTTATCTTTAACTAGTCTTTCTAATAAATCAACCGTGTGATCTTTAACTAGTCTTTCTAATAAATCCACCGTGTGAACTTTAACTAGTCTTTCTAATAAATCCACCGTGTGATCTTTAACTAGTCTTTCTAATAAATACACCGTGTGATCTTTAACTAGTCTTTC
Organism: Paraescarpia echinospica; assembly: GCA_020002185.1. Taxonomy (NCBI): domain Eukaryota; kingdom Metazoa; phylum Annelida; class Polychaeta; order Sabellida; family Siboglinidae; genus Paraescarpia; species Paraescarpia echinospica. The sequence continues at coordinate 2,096 of JAHLWY010002310.1, read as the reverse complement.
TAATAAATCCTCCGTGTGATCTTTAACTAGTCTTTCTAATAAATCCAACATGTGATCTTTAACTAGTCTTTCTAATAAATCCACCGTGTGATCATTAATTAGTCTTTCTAATAAATCCACAGTGTGATCATTAACTAGTCTTTCTAATAAATCCACCGTGTGATCTGTAACTAGTCTTTCTAATAAATCCACCGTGTGATCTTTAATTAGTCTTTCTAATAAATCCACCGTGTGATCTTTAATTAGTCTTTCTAATAAATCCACCGTGTGATCTTTAATTAGCCTTTCTAATAAATCCACCGTGTGATCTTTAATTAGTCTTTCTAATAAATCCACCGTGTGATCTTTAATTAGCCTTTCTAATAAATCCACCGTGTGATCTTTAATTAGTCTTTCTAATAAATCCATCGTATGATCTTTAATTAGTCTTTCTAAAAAATCCACCGTGTGATCTTTAATTAGTCTTTCTAATAAATCCACCGCGTGATCTTTATTTAGTCTTTCTAATAAATCCACCGCGTGATCTTTAATTAGACTTTCTAATAAATCCACCAGGTGATCTTTAATTAGCCTTTCTAATAAATCCACCATGTGAACTTTAATTAGCCTTTCTAATAAATCCACCGTGTGATCTTTAATTAACCTTTCTAATAAATCCACCATGTGATCTTTAATTAGCCTTTCTAATAAATCCACCGCGTGATATTTAATTAGTCTTTCTAATAAATCCACCCTGTGATCTTTAACTAGTCTTTCTAATAAATCCACCCTGTGATCGTTAACTAGTCTTTCTAATAAATCCACCGTGTGATCTTTAACTAGTCTTTCTAATAAATCCACCGTGTGATCTTTAACTAGTCTTTCTAATAAATACACCGTGTGATCTTAAACTAGTCTTTCTAATAAATACACCGTGTGATATTTAACTAGTCTTTCTAATAAATCCACCGTGTGATCTTTAATTAGCCTTTCTAATAAATCCACCATGTGAACATTAATTAGCCTTTGTAATAAATCCACCGTGTGATCTTTAATTAGCCTTTCTAATAAATCCACCGTGTGATCTTTAATTAGTCTTTCTAATAAATCCACCGTGTGATCTTCAATTAGTCTTTCTAATAAATCCACCCTGTTATCTTTAACTAGTTTTTCTAATAAATCCACTGTGTGATCCTTAATTAGACTTCCTTTCTAATAAATCCACCGTGTGGATTTTGATTAGTTCCTTCTAATAAATCAAACGTGATCTTTGATTAGTCTTTCTAATAAATCCACCGTGTGTGATTTTGATTAGTCTCTTTCTTAATAAATCCACCGTGTGATCTTTAACTAGTCTTCTAATAAATCCACTGCGTGATGTTTAATTAGTCTTTCTAATAAATCCACCATGTGATCTTTAACTAATCTTTCTAATAAATCCACCGTGTGATCATTAATTAGTCTTTCTAATAAATACACTGTGTGATCATTAACTAGTCTTTCTAATAAATCCACTGTGTGATCTGTAACTAGTCTTTCTAATAAATCCACCGTGTGATCTATAATTATTCTTTCTAATAAATCCACCGTGTGATCTTTAATTAGTCTTTCTAACAAATCCACCGTGTGATCTTTAATTAGCATTTCTAATAAATCCACCGTGTGATCTTTAATTAGTCTTTCTAATAAATCCACCGTGTGATCTTTAATTAGTCTTTCTAATAAATCCACCGTGTGATCTTTAATTAGTCTTTCTAATAAATCCACCGTGTGATCTTTAATTAGTCTTTCTAAAAAATCCACCGTGTGATCTTTAATTAGTCTTTCTAATAAATCCACCGCGTGATCTTTATTTAGTCTTTCTAATAAATCCACCGCGTGATCTTTAATTAGACTTTCTAATAAATCCACCAGGTGATCTTTAATTAGCCTTTCTAATAAATCCACCATGTGAACTTTAATTAGCCTTTCTAATAAATACACAGTGTGATCTTTAATTAGCCTTTCTAATAAATCCACCGTGTGATCTTTAATTAGCCTTTCTAAAGAATCCACCGTGTGACCTTTAATTAGTCTTTCTAATAAATCCACCGTGTGATCTTTAATTAGTCTTTCTA
>JAHLWY010002309.1:0-12657 GCA_020002185.1 Paraescarpia echinospica | reverse complement strand
ACTACTACTACTACTACTACTACTACTACTACTATTACACCTATTGCTACTGCTACTACTATTACTATTACTACAATTCCTACTACTACTACTACTACTACTACTACTCCGACTATTACACCTACTGCTACTACTATTACTATTCCTACTACTACTACTACTACTACAACTACTACTACTATTACACCTACTACTACTACTACTCCTACTACTACTACTGCTACTTCTTCTTCTTCAATAACAACAACAACAACAACAATAATAATAACAACAACAACATGACACCGATGTGTTGAATAACATTCTCCTTTACCACACGGAACTAACGTATGACATACAGGTGACGTTTCGACGTGACGGCGACGCGGTGAGTTCTACCGTCGTCCACACGCTGGTGACACACGTGTCTGAACAAGTTATTGTTTCCGAATCCCTCCAGAACTAACTTGCCTTCGCGCAGGCGCAGAGCTGTCAGTGCCAACGGACCCTGAAGACGGAAAACACGTTATATTGGATGGGACTGGTCACTAATTTAATGTCTGCTTCATATCATTGTCCAGGTGGTTGATGAAAGAATTAACGTCAACAGTGTTGACATTTTAGAATATTAAAACTAGTAATTTGTTAAGAGCTAACAAGTTAGCATTGTCCCTAATATGGGGACTCCTCGTCCCAGACAGAAGAAAATAGGTGTTTACAGGAACCGTGCGCGGGTATGATTAAGCACGCTGGGGTGACCTACATTTGTGAAGCAGTGCGGGCTATTTGTTTAGGTTCAGCGAGTGTTCCGCAAGTGCCAAAATATGAACTTGCGATGGCTACTCTCGGAAACCCATCTGTCGAACCTGGGAAAGTGTCATTCCGCTCACAACAGTTCCCAACGATAGCAAGTACTCCCCGCCTTTAATTACCACTGGGCGATAACGTTACATTCTGAGGTAAACAATCATTTTAAACTGTTTTTGAGAAAGTATGTGTACAATATGAACAGTAATTGTCCTTATTTCATCATGTTTGCTACGATTTATGTCACTTTGACATTTGATGTTATATGAAAAATTACGCTTTTTGAAACTTACTGGCCCCTCTGTCCGGCCAACGGAATAACAAACAAAATATTATTTGTATACTGCGCCGTTTCATCTTAACATTGCATTTTATATAAAACCATGCAGTTTGTTTATGCTGTTGATGAAAGTGACATATAGTGTATGGGCATGTTGATTCACTGGAATTTTGTATTTAAAAGATGGACGATCTCAGCACGCAACATTCAATATTATTAGATTATACACTGTTGCAATATAACTGCACAGCGCCACGGCGCTACTCACGGACTGATACAGGAAGATGGTGCCATCTGGCGTCGTCGTCATGAACGACGCGCTGATCGAGTTGATGTTGTAATGGCGACCCACGACCTCAAAGTAATCAGGAACCTCAGACTGCCTCGTTGACGTGTCCTAAATGTGACAAAAACATTACAAATGAAACTAGCGAATCCATAACAATTTTTATAAATATTTTGTCATAATTATGTATGTTAGAGAGACGATTATGCATGCAATATGTTTATTATTTGCCATTTAAATAGTCGTCTTTTATGTGTTTTGAAAAATAATTATTTTGGTTACATTTATTACTGATGTCTACATTGTAAACCAAAGCACTGCTAACACAAATCCTTATCGAAAATAAAATAATGAGCAATAAACTCATATATTAAAACGAATATGTCAAAGGACAGGATACATTTTGTTTAAACAAACGATACGAATATATTATGGTAGGCATGTTTTATAAGTTATGACATTATTTTTTTTCAATAAATATTGACTTGTCTTTACTGCCAACTAGTGTCACCAGGTATACGGAAGTGGCGTTACTATCGTGACGTGTGGCTCGTGGATACGTGGTTAGCGTTGAGATAAGCCAGCGTTCCACTGATATATATTATTACGTAAATAACTACTTCGTTCAGGATAGAACAAACTCTTTGGTTTTAGTTTCAAAACGCAAGGGTAATCAATGATTAGCTGTGGTGTAATAATTTGAGTCATCTTTATTGTGAGCTGTCGGCGCATGTGCCGAACCTCCAATCTACTGCATGGCGAAACTATTATAAATAGTTGTGTTATAGATAGCATTGAATTGAGACGGAGAGGGACCTCACAGCCAACATGGCTCTACACAGTACAATATAAACATTCATAATTTGCCGACTGGAACTTCCCAAGGCAGCTGTTTGTCAGCATTCATGGGGAATTTCCACTCGACAAATCAGAAAGTTTATATTACAATTTAATTTTTTTTAACAACCGACCAGAACAAAATAACAAAACTGCTGTTTCCGACGACGATGACAATGATGTTAGATTACGGTAATGATGGTGGTGAAGGCGGCGATGATGAAGATTATGTTGATGATGATACTTATGATATGATGACGGTGAAGGTGATGGTGACGGTGAAGGTCATGATAATGATGTTAATAAGGATCGACGACGACGACGATGATGATCGTGCTGAAGAAGATGGCGAAGAAGAAGAAGATGATGATGATGACGATGATGATAATAAGGACCGATAATGGTGATGATGATGATGTGATGTCTACCTGTTCGTGAGCAGCATGTTGTCCCGGTCGGTCCGGACCGATCCACGTGGTCCGAGTGACGTCAGGGGCACGTCGAGGGCGTTGTGGGTAGTGTGGATGCGATGTAACAATCCGCGTGTCAAAATAGTCCGGCGTTGGCGGAGGGAGACGTCGCCGGTTTACCGCGTAAGGATACGCGGTCGTGGTGCGTTCACCAAGGAGTGCGTGTTTCCCCGTCTTCGGCAAATGGTACGCGGGAAACCGCCTACTCACTGCAGGGATTGGGACTTCAGCGATGTCGTGTCCTTGGTTCTCCCTTTGACCGGATGATCTTCTGTGTCCAACGCCTAATGATCCTGCACGAGATTCCGGATCATAGTACCGACGGACATCAGAGGTACTCAGTCTGTCTTCCTCGGGGAAACCGATGAGCGTTCTGCCACTAGGAGGTCTGTCAGGGGTCAACCATAGGTCAGGGGGACCACGTGACTTGAGGTATCCAAGGAATGTCGCGTTCGACACGGGTGGTCCATCCGGGTGAAGTTGACTCCGGAAGTAATCTCCTTTTCGAGCGGTTGTTACATTGGAGTACGTCGCCAGCGTCGACCGTGGATGTTTGTTTGGGGGTCCAAATATTTCTGTCTGATATTTTGGTCGCGCGGCATATGAACGTCTGGTTGGATATGTCTGACGGGTAGGATACGTTCGTCTGGTAGGATACGTTGGATGGATAGGATACGCCCGTCTGGTTGGACGGGTAGGATAAGGACGTCTGGTTGGACGGATAGGATACACCCGCCTGGTTGGATACGTTGGACGGGTAGGATACGGACTTTTGGTTGGATACGTTGGGCGGGTAGGATACGCCCGTCTGGTTGGATACCTTGGATGAGTTGGATACGCTTGTCTGGTTGGATATGTTGGACGGGTAGGATACGGACTTCTGGTTAGATGCGTTGGATGGGTAAGATACGGACGTTTGGTTGGACGGGTAGGATACGCTAGTCTGGTTGGATACGTTGGGCGGGTAGGATAAGCACGTCTTGCTGGATACGTTGGACGGGTAGAATACGCTCGTCTGGTTGGATACGTTGGACGGATAGGATACGGACGTCTGGTTGGACGGGTAGGATACGCTCGTCTGGTTGGACGGGTAAGATACGCACGTCTGGTTGGATACGTTGGACGGGTAGGATACGCCCGTCTGGTTGGACGGCTAGGATGCGGACGTATTGTTGGATACGTTCGACGGATACGATACGCACGTCTGGTTGAACGGGTAGGATACGCTCGTCTGGTAGGATGCAATGGACGTGTAAGATACGCTCGTCTGGTTGGATGGGTAGGATACGGAAGTCTGGTTGGATACGTTGGACGGGTAGGATACGCTCGTCTGTTTGGACGGGTAGGATACTCACGCCAGTCTGGATACGTTGGACGATTAGGATATGCACGCCTGGTTTGATACATTGGGCGGGTACGATACGTTCTTCTGGTTGGACGGGTAGGATACGCTCGTCTGTTTGGATACGTTGGACGGGTAAGATACGCACGTCTGATTGGATGGGTAAGATATGCTCGTCTGGTTGGACGGGTAGAATACGGACGTCTGGTTGGATACGTTGGACGGGTAGGATGCGCTCGTCTGGTTGGAAGGGTAGGATACGAGCGTCTGGTAGGATGTGATGGACGGGTTGGATGCGTTCGTCTGGTAGGATACGTTGGACGTGTAGGATACGCACGTCTTATTGGACGGGTAGGATACGGACGTCTCGTTGGACGTGTACGATACGCACGTCTCGTTCGATACATTGGACGAGTAGGATACGCTCTTCTGGTTGGACGGGTAGGATAAGCTCGTCTGTTTGGATACGTTGGGCGGGTATAATACGCACGTCTGGTTGGATGGGTAAGATATGCTCGTCTGGTTGGACGGGTAGGATACGGACGTCTGGTTGAATACGTTGGACGAGTAAGATACGCTCGTCTGGTTGGAAGGGTAGGATACGGACGTCTGTTAGGATATGATGGACGGGTTGGGTGCGTTCGTCTGGTAGGATACGTTGGACGTGTAGGATACGCACGTCTTATTGGACGGGTAGGATACGGACGTCTTGTTGGACGGGTAAGATACGGACGTCTGGTTGGACGGGTAGGATACGCACGTCTTGTTGGATATGTTGGATAGGTAGGATATGCTCGTCTGGTTGGACGGGTAGGAAACGGCCGTCTGGTTGGATACGTTAGACGGGTAGGATACGCACGTCTGGTTGGACGGTTATGATACGCCCTTCTGTTTGGATACGATGGACGGGTAGGATACGCTCTTTCGGTTGGATATGTCATATGTGTGACCTGTCTACGTCGATTTGGGTTGGACTCTTTCTTGACATGCAGTCGAATACCTATGGGTCCTCTAGTTGTGTCGGCTGATCCTGCAAGAAGAATTGGTTCTTTTGGTCTGGACAATTGTTTTGTATTATATCTAGGCGGATGTTCTTCAGAAGGCTGGTCGGGACGTAATTTATGAATCCAATGTGGTCGTCTCGTTGTGTATGGGCGTCTGGGGAAGGATATTGGATGGGATCGTGGGGTCGACCGCGTGGGATTTTGCAGGGATGTTCGACGTGATCCTGCTACGGTTGGATATCTCGGTCGTGACAGCCTTGGTCTGGGAGTGACGTAATCTTCCCTGCGTACAGGACGTGATTCGTGTTCCTGCCCCGACGGGTGTAGCTGGCGGATAGGACTTGCAAATCGTGATTCGTCATGTCTGTTGGATCCGCTGCGTTCTTCCCTCGGATAGGACGATGTAGGTGTAAACTGCTTGCGCCTGGGATACTCCCAACGGCCTGGCCTCGTGGCTGGTTTATTTGTGTCGGGGTTCAGATATGCGCGGCCGTTTGTATACGCCTGTCTAGTCGAGTTACCTAAAGCTCTTTGCACGAAGTACGCCTGGCGGTACGCTATGATAGCCGGCACGTGGTACCTGTCTCGAAAGGGCGGTGAGGTCGTTGGGTGCAATTTTAGAGCTGCTTTCTCCGCGCGAACGTCGTCATGGTAACGGATCTCGCGCGCTGAGTAACGTTCTGTTTTTCCAGATCGGCTGACAGAGGGGAGTGTTCGGACCCTGACCCTAGGTAGGGGACTCGCTGACGCCGGAGCATTTGATTGGATAGGGGCCAGTGCTACCGTTTTATCGCCTTGACCTTTATCGTGTGCGTATTTTTTCTGAAAGTATGCCTGTCTATAGGCATTGATGGCTGAATCATACGAATATGGTTGGACAGTAGACGCCGTTATGCGGGAGGTTGGCGGAAAATAACCAGCCGTCCGATTACCACGCCTCCTGGCGGGCATTGGGGCCGGAAGTCGGGAGACGGTCGCGTCCTCGTTTCTACCCTGTTGTGTTCGCATTGACCGGGCGAGACGGGAGATAAGACGCCGGGTGTCTCCCGACCGATATCGAGCCACCTTGGCGGCCTCCACGAAATGATCGGACGAACATCGTTTCGGTGGAAGTCCCCCGTCATCCTTGGCGAGCCGCAAAACGACGTCACTTCTGCTCAGACGAACGTTGGATATGCACGCCTTGAAAATTTGACTCTGAAACAGTAAACGCTTTTTAATGTTTCTCATTATCCAGTGAACATATTATAATGATGTCATTGATAGGGACACTGATTTTCAGTTTAAAAAAGGTAAATTCCGTTTCAATGCCGTTTCAAAATTCCGTTTCAAAAAGGCTAATTCGTTTCAAACGACGTATTTTCCGTTTCAGAAGAAGGCAATTCCATTTCAAACGACGTATTTTCTTTTTCAGTAAAATAAATTCCGTTTCAAATGACGCATTTTCCGTTTAAAAATGGCCTACTAGCTAAAGAAGCCCATTTCTGTTCAGAAGAGAAAGATTTTATTTCAAAGTTAACTTTAAACATAATACATTCTGTGAAATATCTAAAATATCACAATGTTATGATCTGAACATGCAGATAATACTGTTTTACGGTGTGGTTAACTTTTCTAACAACATTTATTTGTGCAATATTTGCAACACAGTAACAACCGTACATAATCAATTTAGATAAAATAATTCCTGTAACACAATTACATATAAATGACTGGTTGTTTCTAATGCAGCAGTGCTTAATATATATAAGAGAACAAGGAGGAAAAGCAGAAGTGATCTGAAAACAATGTTATTCAAATAAACCAAACATTAAAAACAGCTACCATACCGCATTGTAGCGTTCCCCAAACTCTACCACCATGGGGGACTTAATAAGGTCGGCGGGTGAAGACAACATCACGTGACTTGTCATAGTGCGTTTGACGTCATCTGACAGGCACACGACACTGAATCGAACCTCCAGACCTGTCCTGTTGGATAGAGCACAATATGTAATAAACGGTAACAGTCGAGCAGCTGTTCCGGCCGCGATTACAAACTTAAAGGCCACCCAAGGCATTTAGCCAGCTACAATAACATAACCTAAGAAATAACGTAGATGAGGGAAATGTAAACACACCTGATTTAACAATTTTACTTTGTTTTAAACTGTCCACAGTGGATGTATTTGTACCACATTACAATTGACAAGCGACATATTTTTGTCCAAACATGTTACACGTCCGAGAGAGAAAGAAGAGCGAGAGACAGAAGAGGAGAGAGGAGAGACAAAAGGGGAGGGAGGGGAGAGAAGAGACAAAGGGGATGGAGGGGAGAAAAGAGACAACAGGGAGGGAGGGAAGAGAAGAGACAGAAAGGGATGGAGGGGAGAGAAGAGACAAAAGAGGAGGGAGGGGAGAAAAGAGACAAAGAGGAGGGAGGGGGGAGAAGACACAAAAGGTGGGAGGATAGAAAAGAGACAAAAGGGAGGGAGGGGAGAGAAGAGACAAAAGAGGAGGGAGGGGAGAGAGGAGACAAAAGGGGAGGGAGGGGAGAGAAGAGACAAAAGGGGAGGGGAGAGAAGAGACAGAAGGAAAGGGAGGGGAGAGAAGAGACAAAAGGGGAGGGCGAGGAGAGAAAAGTCAGAAGGGGAGGGAGGGGAGAGAAGCGACAAAGGGGAGGGAGGAGAGAGGGAAGAGACAAAAGGGGAGAGAGGAGAGAGAAGAGAAAAAAGGGGAGGGAGGAGAGAGAAGAGAAAAAAGCGGAGGGAGGAGAGAGAAGAGACAAAAGGGGAGGGAGGAGAGATAATAGACAAAAAGGGAGGGAGGGGAGAGAAGAGACAAAAGGGGAGGGAGGAGAGAGAAGAGACAAATGGGGAGTCAGGGGAGAGAAGAGACAAAAGGGGAGGGATGGGAGAGAAGAGTCAAAGGGGGAGGGAGGAGAGAGAAGAGACAAAAGGGGAGGGAGGGGAGAGAAGAGACAGAAGGGGAGGGAGTGGAGAGAACAGACAAAAGGGAAGGGAGGGGAGAGAAGAGTCAAAGGGGAGGGAGAAGGAAGAAGAGACAAAAGGGAAGGGAGGAGAGAGAAGAGACAAAAGTGGAGGGAGGGGAGAGAAGAGACAAAAGGGGAGGGAGGGGAGAGAAGAGACAGAAGGGGAGGGAGTGGAGAAAAGAGACAAAAGGGGAGGAGGAGAAAGGAGGAGAAGGAAGAAGAAGAGACAAAAAAGAGGGTGGGGAGGAAGAAGAGACAAAAAGGCAGAGCAGGGAGAGAAGAGACAATAGGGGAGGGAGAGGGAGAAGAGAGAGAGGAGAGGAGTGGAGAAAAAGAGACAGAGGAGGAGGGAAGAGAAAGAGACAAAAGGGGAGGGAGGGGAGAGAAGAGACAAAAGGGGAGGGAGGAGGAAGAAGAGACAAAACGGGAGGGAGGGGAGAGAAGAAACAGAGGGGAGGGAGGGGAGAGAAGAGACTAAGCGGGAGGGAGGGGAAAGATGAGACAAAAGGGGGGAGGGGAGAGAAGAACCAAAAGGGAGAGGAGGGGGGAGAAGAGACAAAAGGGGAGGGGAGGGGATGGGAGAGAAGAGGAGAGACAATAGGGGAGGGGAGGGGAGGGGAGAGAAGAGGAGAGACAAAATGGGAGGGGAGGGGGAGAAGAGACAAACCGGGAGTGGAGAGAAGAGAAGGGACAAAAGGGGAGGGGAGGGAAGAGAAGAGGGACTAAGGGAGTGAGAAAGATTCATCTGAGATTTGGCTTGCAGCCAATATAAATATACCTATAGGAACATTACAGAATGGCTGCAGTGCATGGATTACCCCATATAATAGACTTTGACAAGACGGTATACATAAATGATACAACTCCTATTCAGAGACGGCCTCATAAGTTTGCCAAATTAAAAAGTTATTCGTTTAGAATTGCATGAACCCCCTACTCTTCATACGTCGTGGGGGTCTTGCGATTTTTCGGATCCAAAAATTGCTGTCAGAGTCGAGTTGTACTAACCTGTTTCACTTGCTAGGTCGTGTCACTGTAGTATTTAATTTTCCCACGACAACTGGTGACCACTAAACTACTCCCTCCAATATAGTGCTTAACGTATTTGGGGACTTTTCAAACTTATGCGACCAATCATTAGGATGAATGTTGTCAACCTGTTTGAATACTATTTTACTTACTTAAACAATTATGGGTGACGTGTTTATTTCAAAGATGTAGCCGCTTGTGACGTCAGCAATGGGTATTGCTATATGCCTGTACCATTTTAAACATCAAACTTATGTAAGAATCTGCTACAATTGTTAACAAAAGAGTAACGTTTTTTATTTTATGGACAAACTAGAATCATACGGTATACGAGATTCAACATTAAGATGGATTAAAACATTCCTGTCTGATTATATACAACAGATCAGAATAAATGGAACAAAGTCTGATTGGACAAGTTTAACCAGTGGCATCCCACAATGGAGTATCCCAGGACCAACTGTATTTATTTTATATAATATATGTAAATGATCTTCCTGGGAATACAAATTCAGATGTGCATATGTTTGCAGATCACACCAAGATGTTTAGAACAATTAATAGTTCGTGTGACCAGAATATATTACAGGAAGATTTAGATACACTTACATTGTGGTCTAATCAATGGTTATTAATATGTCACCCGGACAAATGCAAATTGATGCACTTAGGGAAAAAGATGAACATGTATACACTTACAATATGAAAATAGATGATACGGCCCATGAACTCGGAACCACAGAAGAGGAAAAAGACATCGGGGTTATTATTGACTCAAAACTGGAATTTAATAAACATATAAATCAAAAAGATTAATAAAACAAATAGTATCATGGCAATTATTAGAAGGTCTTTTACAACCCTAAACGACAACAAGTTTTATACCATTATATAAAGATCTTGTTCGGAGTCATTTAGATTGTGCAGTAACCATATTATGGTCCCCTAATAAAACAAAAATAAGGATGCTAAAAAATAAAAAATAAATAAAAAATGTGCAGAGACGAGCTATGAAGCAACTTACCGGAATGAAGGATACTCCTCACCAGAAGAGACTAGAAAGATTGAACCTACCAACACTAACCTATAGAAGAACATGGGGAGATATGATAGAGGTATAGAAACTGCTCAATGGGAAATATGATATCAATGTATGTTCTAACATTCTGATGCTATACAAAGACTGATATAAAGGAAGGCACAAGGGGCCATACGTTGAAACTATATCAAGAACGAGCACGAATAAATACCAGAAAGGAAACCTTTCCAATCCGAAGTATGGAATAATTTACCAGAATAAGTTGTAATTGCACCCAGCACTAACTCATTTAAAACCGCCTGAACAAACACTGGAGTATAGAAGCATTTCTTTACGATTGCAAAGCCGCCATGACAGCAAGTCGTAGAGCATTTACTGGACAATCTGACTACCGAGGTCACCGCCTGCGGTCAGGAACTACCTAAGTAAACCTAAGTAAGTAAGCGTAATATTGAAAGAAGGTTTACTTCAATGATACTCCCTTCAAAGTTTCATCTCTGTGCTTTTGCATACTTAATATGTACCTGTAACGAGTTTGTTTGATTTGTTTGAATAAACGCTTTTAATTGATTGATTCTACGTGATCTCATGGTACCTCTCCAACTGCAGTCGGTATCGGCGGCTGTTGCTGATGGCCGTCGGTAGGATCTTCGTGTAGACTGTCCTGACGCCGTGCCAGTGGAGGGCGGGCCGGCCTTCCGACACCGCCACCTCAACCTTCTTCGTCTGCCAACACATGATGCTTACACTGTTTGTGCGTGCGTGTGCGTCTGTCCGTGTGTGCGTGTGTGCATACGAGTGTGTGTGTTTATGCGTGCATGCGTGGGCGTATGTGTGCGAGTGCGTGTGAGTGATTGAGCAGTTTTTTTTATATTTCCCTAATCTTTCATAAAATACAATTCGAAATTAGTTTAAATGTTTTCCTTAATAAAAGTTATCTATCCAATACCGATAACGTAAATATATGCCTTTCACAAAAATAGCGTAGATGAGCATTGCTATAAAATTATATTACACCACCCAAACGTCAACATGTATTATTAATAAAAAGTCGTGTTAAATGTTTCTTTACTGCGGATTAGTTTGACGGTGAAATCGATTCTGCCCGTTATACGGATATGACGTCACTGTTATGTTTGGTGGATGGTTACGTTCTTAACGTAGAGGCAAGCCAGCTTTCAGCGAGGGGCAAAGGCATTGTTGCGTCCAAACGCTTAAGACTTACCACTAACTGTCTACAGTAAGAGTAAGTTAATGTCACTCTAATTAATTCAATATGGCAAACGTATGTATGTATATATATATATATATTGCACCGACCTCAGAGGCTAATAAAATCCAAAATCGATATGCAATAGTACCGTTTTTAATCGCTGGATGAATACGCAAAGGAACTAAGGGGAGTAAGCATGGTTAAACGTTTCCAGACGACGGCGAACTAATGTTACATATCATGCTGATATAACACTAACGTGGCGTGAATTTAAAAGGTGCGGCTTTTCCAGAGTTTTGTATCAACTCTGGAAAAATACTGATCATAACTGTAGCGACATTACAGCCACCGTACAGCAAATGTGTTGTTACAATTGCCCAATGAGTCAGCACAATTCTTGCAGTTTTTGGCACAAACATAATCTGCTCCGTGTTTTTGTCAAGCAAAACAATCCTAACTTTGATAGATCGGGACAACGGTTAATCAACGACTAACAACTCCCATCCCGAATCACACACGCCAGTTGACGGACATCGCATACACATGCGTACCGTATCACTGCGTCCACGCAAGCGAATAATTAGTCCTTTATTGTGGGCCGTCTTGACGTCAATGGACAAAGAGTCCTCCTCACCGCTACCCCAAGAGCGGGTGTCGTATAATCGATATACATGGTCTTCGCTGATTTCCGCATCCGGCTGGAAAACGATGGTTTTAAAGACAGGGATCATTGTTTGTCCGATGTGGTGGTATAGAAAACAATGACAATGACAATTTATATTAATTTACGTACGCATCGTATTTTAGGCGCTGAATGTCTTCACGGTACTCAAATTAGAGTATTATGAGAGTATTATCAATGTTACTCGGTTGTGATTATAATTATAAATTACTGCTAAAGCTATCGTGCAAGCATGCCCGTAGCACGGTTGATTTCAGGGGGTGACGTTTTCTGTCTGGAACATGTTTCGCCCCTAGATGGGAATTTGTGTTGGAGATTTTCCCCGTCGAGGGGGACATTGTAGGATGTAATTATCAAATCGTTACATACAATTTTCGTTCAAGCACAACTATTTCCCTCCAAGCGGAAAGATCCCCAAGCGGAACTCTTTTGAATCAATGGGGGGTGTACTCTCAGATCGCAAGATCCTGGCAAGACAACCTACAGTGCAAGAAACGATAGGGACGACGAAAGAAAACCTGGCTGCAAACATCATGTATTGGCCCAGTCTATCCTTACTGACCCTGCCGTGCATCGCAGAAGACAGGGCAGGCTGGTGCAAACTAACAGTGGACTTGGCTGCCAGTCAAAGGATGAGTGAGTGAATGCGTGAATGGGTGAATGTGTGAATGAGTGAATGAGTGAATGAGTGAAAGAGTGAATGAGTAAATGAGAGAAT
>JAHLWY010002308.1:0-12662 GCA_020002185.1 Paraescarpia echinospica | reverse complement strand
TGTGACCGCTTCTATCCACTTGTTACTCATGGACACACATATACACTGTGACCGCTTATATCCACTTGTTACACATGGACACACATCTACACTGAGACTGCTTCTATCCACTTGTTACACATGGACACACATCTACACTTAGACCGTTTCTATCCACTTGTTACACATGGACACACATTTACACTGAGACCTTTTCTATCCACTTGTTACACATGGAAACACATCTACACTGAGACCGCTTCAATCCAGTTGTAACACATGGACATACATCTACACTGTGACCGCTTCTATCCACTGGTTACACATGGACACACATTTACACTGAGATCGCTTCTATCCACTTGTTACACATGGACACACATATACACTGAGTCCGCTTCTATCCACTTTTAGACATGGACACACATCTACACTGAGACCGCTTCTATCCACTGGTTACACATGGACATACATCTACACTGAGATCGCTTCTGTCCACTGGTTACACGTGGACACACATCTACACTGAGATCGCTTCTATCCACTTGTTACACATGGACACACATCTACACTGAGACCGCTTCTATCCACTTGTTACACGTGGACACACATCTACACTTAGACCGTTTCTATCCACTTGTTACACATGGACACACATTTACACTGAGACCTCTTCTATCCACTTGTTACACATGGAAACACATCTCCACTATGACCGCTTCTATCCACTGATTACACATAGACACACATCTACACTGAGACCGCTTCTATCAACTTGTTACACATGGACATACATATACACTGAGACCGCTTCTATCCACTTGTTACACATGGACACACATCTACATTGAGACCGCTTCTATCCACTTGTTGCACATGGACACACATCTACACTGACACCGGTTCTATCCACCTGTTACACATGGACACTCATCTACACTGAAACCAGTTCTATCCACTTGTTACACATGGACACACATCTACAGTGAAACCGCTTCTATTCACTTGTTACATATTGACACACATCTACACCGAGACCGCTTCTATCCACTTGTTACACATGGAAACACATCTACACTGAGACCGCTTCTATCCACTTGATACACATGGACACACATCTACACTGAGACCACTTCTATTCTCTTGTTACACATGGACACACATCTACACTGAGACCGTTTCTATCCACTTGTTACACATGGACACACATCAACACTGTGAACGCTTCTATCCACTTGTTACTCATGGACACACATCTACACTGTGACCGCTTCTATCCTCTTGTTACACATGGACAAACATCTACACTGAGACCGCTTCTAATCACTTGTTACACCTGGACACACATCAACACTGTGACCGCTTATATCCACTTGTTACACATGGACACACATCTACACTGTGACCGCTTATATCCACTTGTTACACATGGACACACATCTACACTGAGACCGCTTCTATCCACTTGTTACGCATGGACACACATCTACACTGAGACCGTTTCTGTCCAATTGTTACACATGGACACACATCTACACTGAGACCGCTTCTATCCACTGGTTACACATGGACACACACCAACAATGAGACCGCTTCTATCCACTTGTTACACATGGACACACATATACACTGAGACCGCTTCTATCCACTTGTTACACATGGACACACATCTACACTGAGACAGTTTCTATCCACCTGTTACACATGGACACTCATCTACACTGAAACAGGTTCTATCCACTTGTTACACATGGACACACATCTACACTGAAACCGCTTCTATCCACTTGTTACATATTGACACACATCTACACTGAGACCGCTTCTATCCACTTGTTACACATGGAAACACATCTACACTGAGACCGCTTATATCCACTTGATACACATGGACGCACTCCTACAATGAGACCGCTTCTATCCACTTGTTACACATGTACACACATATACACTGAGATCGCTTCTATCCACTTGTTACACATGGACACACATCTACACTGAGACCGCTTCTATCCACTTGTTACACATGGACACACATCTATTCTGAGACCGCTTCTATCCACTTGTTACACATGGACACACATCTACACTGAGACCGCTTCTATTCACTTGTTACACCTGGACACACATCTACACTGTGACCGCTTATATCCACTTGTTACACATGGACACACATCTACACTGTGACCTCTTATATCCACTTGTTTCACATGGACACACATCTACACTGAGACCGCTTCTATCCTCTGGTTACACATAGACACACAACTACACTGAGACAGCTTCTATCCACTTGTTACACATGGACACACATCTACACTGAGACCGTTTCTATCCACTTGTTACACATGGACACACATCTACACTGAGATCGCTTCTATCCACTTGTTACACCTGGACACACATCAACACTGTGACCGCTTATATCCACTTGTTACACATGGACACACATCTACACTGTGACCGCTTATATCCACTTGTTACTCATGGACACACATCTACACTGTGACCGCTTATATCCACTTGTTACACATGGACACACATCTACACTGTGACCGCTTATATCCACTTGTTACTCATGGACACACATCTACACTGTGACCGCTTATATCCACCTGTTACACATGGACACTCATCTACACTGAAACCAGTTCTATCCACTTGTTACACATGGACACACATCTACAGTGAAACCGCTTCTATTCACTTGTTACATATTGACACACATCTACACCGAGACCGCTTCTATCCACTTGTTACACATGGAAACACATCTACACTGAGACCGCTTCTATCCACTTGATACACATGGACACACATCTACACTGAGACCACTTCTATCCACTTGTTACACGTGGACACACATCTACACTGAGATCGCTTCTATCCACTTGTTACACATGGACACACATCAACACTGTGACCGCTTCTATCCACTTGTTACACATGGACACACATCTACACTGTGACCGCTTCTATCCACTTGTTACACATGGACACACATCTACACTGAGACCGCTTCTATCCACTTGTTACACATGGACACACATCTACACTGTGACCGCTTATATCCACTTGTTACACATGAACACACATCTACACTGTGACCGCTTATATCCACTTGTTACACATGGACACACATCTACACTGAGACCGCTTCTATCCACTTGTTACGCATGGACACACATCTACACTGAGACCGTTTCTGTCCACTTGTTACACATGGACACACATCTACACTGTGACCGCTTCTATCCACTGGTTACACATGGACACACACCAACAATGAGACCGCTTCTATCCACTTGTTACACATGGACACACATATACACTGAGACCGCTTCTATCCACTAGTTACACATGGACACACATCTATACTGAGACCGTTTCTATCCACCTGTTACACATGGACACTCATCTACACTGAAACAGGTTATATCCACTTGTTACACATGGACACACATCTACACTGAAACCGCTTCTCTCCATTTGTTACATATTGACACACATCTACACTGAGACCGCTTCTATCCACTTGTTACACATGGAAACACATCTACACTGAGACCGCTTATATCCACTTGATACACATGGACGCACTCCTACAATGAGACCGCTTCTATCCACTTGTTACACATGTACACACATATACACTGAGATCGCTTCTATCCACTTGTTACACATGGACACACATCTACACTGAGACCGCTTCTATCCACTTGTTACACATGGACACACATCTACTCTGAGACCGCTTCTATCCACTTGTTACACATGGACACACATCTACACTGAGACCGCTTCTATTCACTTGTTACAACTGGACACACATCTACACTGTGACCGCTTATATCCACTTGTTACACATGGACACACATCTACACTGTGACCTCTTATATCCACTTGTTACACATGGACACACATCTACACTGAGACCGCTTCTATCCTCTGGTTACACATAGACACACAACTACACTGAGACCGCTTCTATCCACTTGTTACACATGGTCACACATCTACACTGAGACCTTTTCTATCCACTTGTTACACATGGACACACATCTACACTGAGATCGCTTCTATCCACTTGTTACACCTGGACACACATCAACACTGTGACCGCTTATATCCACTTGTTACACATGGACACACATCTACACTGTGACCGCTTATATCCACTTGTTACTCATGGACACACATCTACACTGTGACCGCTTATATCCACTTGTTACACATACACACATCTACACTGAGACTGCTTCTATCCACTTGTTACACATGGACACACATCTACACTTAGACCGTTTCTATCCACTTGTTACACGTGGACACACATTTACACTGAGACCTCTTCTATCCACTTGTTACACATGGAAACACATCTACACTGAGACCGCTTCAATCCAGTTGTAACACATGGAAACACATCTACACTGAGACCGCTTCTATCCACTTGATACACATGGACACACATCTACACTGAGACCACTTCTATCCACTTGTTACACGTGGACACACATCTACACTGAGACCGCTTCTATCCACTTGTTACACATGGACACACATCAACACTGTGACCGCTTCTATCCACTTGTTACTCATGGACACACATCTACACTGTGACCGCTTCTATCCTCTTGTTACACATGGACAAACATCTACACTGAGACCGCTTCTAATCACTTGTTACACCTGGACACACATCAACACTGTGACCGCTTATATCCACTTGTTACACATGGACACACATCTACACTGTGACCGCTTATATCCACTTGTTACACATGGACACACATCTACACTGAGACCGCTTCTATCCACTTGTTACGCATGGACACACATCTACACTGAGACCGTTTCTGTCCAATTGTTACACATGGACACACATCTACACTGTGACCGCTTCTATCCACTGGTTACACATGGACACACACCAACAATGAGACCGCTTCTATCCACTTGTTACACATGGACACACATATACACTGAGACCGCTTCTATCCACTTGTTACACATGGACACACATCTATACTGAGACCGTTTCTATCCACTTGTTACACATGGACACTCATCTACACTGAAACAGGTTCTATCCACTTGTTACACATGGACACACATCTACACTGAAACCGCTTCTATCCACTTGTTACATATTGACACACATCTACACTGAGACAGCTTCTATCCACTTGTTACACATGGAAACACATCTACACTGAGACCGCTTATATCCACTTGATACACATGGACACACTCCTACAATGAGACCGCTTCTATCCACTTGTTACACATGTACACACATATACACTGAGATCGCTTCTATCCACTTGTTACACATGGACACACATCTACACTGAGACCGCTTCTATCCACTTGTTACACATGGACACACATCTACACTGAGACCGTTTCTATCCACTTGTTACACATGGACACACATCTACACTGAGACCGCTTCTATCCACTTGTTACACATGGACACACATCTACACTGAGACCGCTTCTATCCACTTGTTACACATGGACACACATCTACACTGAGACCGCTTATATCCACTTGTTACACATGGACACACATCTACACTGAGACCGCTTCTATCCTCTGGTTACACATAGACACACAACTACACTGAGACCGCTTCTATCCACTTGTTACACATGGACACACATCTACACTGAGACCGCTTCTATCCACTTGTTACACATGGACACACATCTACACTGAGACCGCTTCTATCCACTTGTTACACATGGACACACATCTACACTGTGACCGCTTATATCCACTTGTTACTCATGGACACACATCTACACTGTGACCGCTTATATCCACTTGTTACACATGGACACACATCTACACTGAGACTGCTTCTATCCACTTGTTACACATGGACACACATCTACACTTAGACCGTTTCTATCCACTTGTTACACGTGGACACACATTTACACTGAGACCTCTTCTATCCACTTGTTACACATGGAAACACATCTACACTGAGACCGCTTCAATCCAGTTGTAACACATGGACACACATCTACACTGTGACCGCTTCTATCCACTGGTTACACATGGACACACACACATCTACACTGAGATCGCTTCTATCCACTTGTTACACATGGACACACATATACACTGAGTCCGCTTCTATCCACTTTTACACATGGACACACATCTACACTGAGACCGCTTCTATCCACTGGTTACACATGGACATACATCTACACTGAGACCGCTTCTATCCACTTGTTACACGTGGACACACATCTACACTGAGATCGCTTCTATCCACATGTTACACATGGACACACATCTACACTGAGACCGCTTCTATCCACTTGTTACACATGAACACACATCTACACTTTGACCGCTTATATCCACTTGTTACACATGGACACACATCTACACTGAGACTGCTTCTATCCACTTGTTACACATGGACACACATCTACACTGAGATCGCTTCTATCCACTTGTTACACATGGACACACATCTACACTGAGACCGCTTCTATCCACTTGTTACACATGGACACACATCTACACTGAGACCGTTTCTATCCACTTGTTAAACATGGACGCACATCTACACTGAGAACGCTTCTATCCACTTGTTACACCTGGACACACATCAACACTGTGACCGCTTATATCCACTTGTTACACATGGACACACATCTACACTGAGACCGCTTCTATCCACTTGTTACACATGGACACACATCTACACTGAGACCGCTTCTATCCACTTGTTACACATGTACACACATCTACACTGAGACCGCTTCTATCCACTTGTTACACATGGACACACATCTACACTGAGACCGCTTCTATCCACTTGTTACACATGGACACACATCTACTCTGAGACCGCTTCTATCCACTTGTTACACATGGACACACATCTACACTGTGAACGCTTATATCCACTTGTTACACATGGACACACATCTACACTGTGACCTCTTATATCCACTTGTTACACATGGACACACATCTACACTGAGACCGCTTCTATCCTCTTGTTACACATAGACACACAACTACACTGAGACCGCTTCTATCCACTTGTTACACATGGACACACATCTACACTGAGACCGTTTCTATCCACTTGTTACACATGGACACACATCTACACTGAGACCGCTTCTATCCACTTGTTACACCTGGACACACATCAACACTGTGACCGCTTATATCCACTTGTTACACATAGACACACATCTACACTGTGACCGCTTATATCCACTTGTTACTCATGGACAAACATCTACACTGTGACCGCTTATATCCACTTGTTACACATGGACACACATCTACACTGAGACTGCTTCTATCCACTTGTTACACATGGACACACATCTACACTTAGAACGTTTCTATCCACTTGTTACACATGGACACACATTTACACTGAGACCTCTTCTATCCACTTGTTACACATGGAAACACATCTACACTGAGACCGCTTCAATCCAGTTGTAACACATGGACACACATCTACACTGTGACCGCTTCTATCCACTGGTTACACATGGACACACATCTACACTGAAATCGCTTCTATCCACTTGTTACACATGGACACACATATACACTGAGTCCGCTTCTATCCACTTTTACACACGGACACACATCTACACTGAGACCGCTTCTATCCACTGGTTACACATGGACATACATCTACACTGAGACCGCTTCTATCCACTGGTTACACGTGGACACACATCTACACTGAGATCGCTTCTATCCACTTGTTACACATGGACACACATCTACACTGAGACCGATTCTATCCACTTGTTACACATGGACACACATCTACACTTAGACCGTTTCTATCCACTAGTTACACATGGACACACATTTACACTGAGACCTCTTCTATCCACTTGTTACACATGGAAACACATCTCCACTATGACCGCTTCTATCCACTGATTACACATAGACACACATCTACACTGAGACCGCTTCTATCCACTTGTTACACCTGGACACATCAACACTGTGACCGCTTATATCCACTTGTTACACATGGACACACATCTACACTGTGACCGCTTATATCCACTTGTTACTCATGGACACACATCTACACTGTGACCGCTTATATCCACTTGTTACACATGGACACACATCTACACTGAGACTGCTTCTATCCACTTGTTACACATGGACACACATCTACACTTAGACCGTTTCTATCCACTTGTTACACATGGACACACATTTACACTGAGACCTCTTCTATCCACTTGTTACACATGGAAACACATCTACACTGAGACCGCTTCAATCCAGTTGTAACACATGGACACACATCTACACTGTGATCGCTTCTATCCACTGGTTACACATGGACACACATCTACACTGAGATCGCTTCTATCCACTTGTTACACATGGACACACATATACACTGAGTCCGCTTCTATCCACTTTTACACATGGACACACATCTACACAGAGTCCGCTTCTATCCACTGGTTACACATGGACATACATATACACTGAGACCGCTTCTATCCACTGGTTACACGTGGACACACATCTACACTGAGATCGCTTCTATCCACTTGTTACTCATGGACACACATCTACACTGAGGCCGCTTCTATCCACTTGTTACACATGGACACACATCTACACTGTGACCGCTTCTATCCACTGGTTACAACTGGACACACACCAACAATGAGACCGCTTCTATCCACTTGTTACACATGGACACACATATACACTGAGACCGCTTCTATCCACTTGTTACACATGGACACACATCTATACTGAGACCGTTTCTATCCACCTGTTACACATGGACACTCATCTACACTGAAACAGGTTATATCCACTTGTTACACATGGACATACATCTACACTGAAACCGCTTCTATCCACTTGTTACATATTGACACACATCTACACTGAGACCGCTTCTATCCACTTGTTACACATGGAAACACATCTACACTGAGACCGCTTATATCCACTTGATACACATGGACACACTCCTACAATGAGACCGCTTCTATCCACTTGTTACACATGTACACACATATACACTGAGATCGCTTCTATCCATTTGTTACACATGGACACACATCTACACTGAGACCGCTTCTATCCACTTGTTACACATGGACACACATCTACTCTGAGACCGCTTCTATCCACTTGTTACACATGGACACACATCTACACTGTGACCGCTTATATCCACTTGTTACACATGGACACACATCTACACTGTGACCTCTTATATCCACTTGTTACACATGGACACACATCTACACTGTGACCGCTTATATCCACTTGTTACACATGGACACACATCTACACTGTGACCTCTTATATCCACTTGTTACACATGGAAACACATCTACACTGAGACCGCTTCTATCCACTTGATACACATGGACACACATCTACACTGAGACCACTTCTATCCACTTGTTACACATGGGCACACATCTACACTGAGACCGCTTCTATCCACTTGTTACACATGGACACACATCAACACTGTGACCGCTTCTATCCACTTGTTACTCATGGACACACATCTACACTGTGACCGCTTCTATCCTCTTGTTACACATGGACAAACATCTACACTGAGACCACTTCTAATCACTTGTTACACCTGGACACACATCAACACTGTGACCGCTTATATCCACTTGTTACACATGGACACACATCTACACTGTGACCGCTTATATCCACTTGTTACACATGGACACACATCTACACTGAGACCGCTTCTATCCACTTGTTACGCATGGACACACATCTACACTGAGACCGTTTCTGTCCAATTGTTACACATGGACACACATCTACACTGTGACCGCTTCTATCCACTGGTTACACATGGACACACACCAACAATGAAACCGCTTCTATCCACTTGTTACACATGGACACACATATACACTGAGACCGCTTCTATCCACTTGTTACACATGGACACACATCTATACTGAGACCGTTTCTATCCACCTGTTACACATGGACACTCATCTACACTGAAACAGGTTATATCCATTTGTTACAAATGGACACACATCTACACTGAAACCGCTTCTATCCATTTGTTACATATTGACACACATCTACACTGAGACCGCTTCTATCCACTTGTTACACATGGAAACACATCTACACTGATACCGCTTATATCCACTTGATACACATGGACGCACTCCTACAATGAGACCGCTTCTATCCACTTGTTACACATGTACACACATATACACTGAGATCGCTTCTATCCACTTGTTACACATGGACACACATCTACACTGAGACCGCTTCTATCCACTTGTTACACATGGACACACATCTACACTGAGACCGCTTCTATCCACTTGTTACACATGGACACACATCTACACTGAGACCGCTTCTATTCACTTGTTACACCTGGACACACATCTACACTGTGACCGCTTATATCCACTTGTTACACATGTACACACATCTACACTGTGACCTCTTATATCCACGTGTTACACATGGACACACATCTACACTGAGACCGCTTCTATCCACTGGTTACACATAGACACACAACTACACTGAGACCGCTTCTATCCACTTGTTACACATGGACACACATCTACACTGAGACCGTTTCTATCCACTTGTTACACATGGACACACATCTACACTGAGATCGCTTCTATCCACTTGTTACACCTGGACACACATCAACACTGTGACCTCTTATATCCACTTGTTACACATGGACACACATCTACACTGTGACCGCTTATATCCACTTGTTACTCATGGACACACATCTACACTGTGACCGCTTATATCCACTTGTTACACATGGACACACATCTACACTGAGACTGCTTCTATCCACTTGTTACACATGGACACACATCTACACTTAGACCGTTTCTATCCACTTGTTACACGTGGACACACATTTACACTTAGACCTCTTCTATCCACTTGTTACACATGGAAACACATCTACACTGAGACCGCTTCAATCCATTTGTAACACATGGACACACATCTACACTGTGACCGCTTCTATCCACTGGTTACACATGGACACACATCTACACTGAGATCGCTTCTATCCACTTGTTACACATGGACACACATATACACTGAGTCCGCTTCTATCCACTTTTACACATGGACACACATCTACACTGAGACCGCTTCTATCCACTGGTTACACATGGACATACATCTACACTGAGACCGCTTCTATCCACTGGTTACACATGGACACACATCTACACTGAGATCGCTTCTATCCACATGTTACACATGGACACACATCTACACTGAGACCGCTTCTATCCACTTGTTACACATGAACACACATCTACACTGTGACCGCTTATATCCACTTGTTACACATGGACACACATCTACACTGAGACCGCTTCTATCCACTTGTTACACATGGACACACATCTACACTGAGACCGCTTCTATCCACTTGTTACACATGGACACACATCTACACTGAGACCGCTTCTATCCACTTGTTACACATGGACACACATCTACACTGAGACCGTTTCTATCCACTTGTTACACATGGACGCACATCTACACTGAGAACGCTTCTATCCACTTGTTACACCTGGACACACATCAAAACTGTGACCGCTTATATCCACTTGTTACACATGGACACACATCTACACTGAGACCGCTTCTATCCACTTGTTACACATGGACACACATCTACACTGAGACCGCTTCTATCCACTTGTTACACATGTACACACATCTACACTGAGACCGCTTCTATCCACTTGTTACACATGGACACACATCTACACTGAGACCGCTTCTATCCACTTGTTACACATGGACACACATCTACTCTGAGACCGCTTCTATCCACTTGTTACACATGGAAACACATCTACACTGAGACCGCTTCAATCCAGTTGTAACACATGGACACACATCTACACTATGACCGCTTCTATCCACTGATTACACATAGACACACATCTACACTGAGACCGCTTCTATCCACTTGTTACACCTGGACACACATCAACACTGTGACCGCTTATATCCACTTGTTACACATGGACACACATCTCCACTATGACCGCTTCTATCCACTGATTACACATAGACACACATCTACACTGAGACCGCTTCTATCCACTTGTTACACCTGGACACACATCAACACTGTGACCGCTTATATCCACTTGTTACACATGGACACACATCTACACTGTGACCGCTTATATCCACTTGTTACTCATGGACACACATCTACACTGTGACCGCTTATATCCACTTGTTACACATGGACACACATCTACACTGAGACTACTTCTATCCACTTGTTACACATGGACACACATCTACACTTAGACCGTTTCTATCCACTTGTTACACATGGACACACATTTACACTGAGACCTCTTCTATCCACTTGTTACACATGGAAACACATTTACACTGAGACCGCTTCAATCCAGTTGTAACACATGGACACACATCTACACTGTGACCGCTTCTATCCACTGGTTACACATGGACACACATCTACACTGAGATCGCTTCTATCCACTTGTTACACATGGACACACATATACACTGAGTCCGCTTCTATCCACTTTTACACATGGACACACATCTACACTGAGACCGCTTCTATCCA
>JAHLWY010002307.1:0-12670 GCA_020002185.1 Paraescarpia echinospica | reverse complement strand
GTGGATAGTGTTCATGACTACTACACTGTTTCTACAGCTCGTGAATAGTGATCATGCTTTCTACACTGTATCTACAGGTTGTGGATAGTGTTCATGACTAATACACTGTCTCCACAGGTCGTGGATAGTGTTCATGACTACTACACTGTCTCTACAGCTCGTGGATAGTGTTCATGATACTATACTCTCTCTAAATGTCGTGGATAGTGTTCATGACTACAAAACTGTCTCCACAGGTCGTGGATAGTGTTCATGACTACTACACTGTCTACACAGGTCATGGATAGTGTTCATGACTACTATACTGTCTCTACAAGTCGTGGATAGTGTTCATGACTACTACACTGTCTCCACAGGTAGTGGACAGTGTTCATGACTACTATACTGTCTCTACAGGTCGTGGATAGTGTTCGTGCCTTCTACACTGGCTCTACAGGTCGTGGATAGTGTTCATAACTACTACACTGTCTCTACAGGTCGTGGATAGCGTTCATGACAACTACACTGTCTTTACTGGTTGGGGATAGTGCACATGACAACTACACTGTCTCTACAGGTCGTGGATAGTGAGTGTTCATGACAACTACACTGTCTCTACATGTCGTGGATAGTGTTGATGAATACTACACTATCTATGCTGGTCGTGGATAGTGTTGGTGACTAATACTCTGTCTCTGCAAGTCGTGGATAGTGTTCATGATTAATACACTGTCTCCACAGGTTGTGGACAGTGTTCATGACTATTATACTGTCTCTACAGGTCATGGATAGTGTTCGTGCCTTCTACACTGGCTCTACAGGTCGTGGATAGTGTTCATAACTACTACGTTGTCTCTACAGGTCGTGGATAGCGTTCACGACAACTACACTGTCTTTACTGGTTGGGGATAGTGCGCATGACAACTACACTGTCTCTACAGGTCGTGGATAGTGAGTGTTCATGACAACTACACTGTCTCTACATGTCGTGGATAGTGTTGATGAATACTACACTATCTCTACAAGTCGTGGATAGTGTTGGTGACTAGTACACTGTCTCTACAGGTCGTGTATAGTATTCATGACTACTACACTGTCTCCTCAGGTTGTGGACAGTGTTCATGACTATTATACTGTCTCTACAGGTCATGGATAGTGTTCGTGCCTTCTACACTGGCTCTACAGGTCGTGGATAGTGTTCATAACTACTACGTTGTCTCTACAGGTCGTGGATAGCGTTCATGACAACTACACTGTCTTTACTGGTTGGGGATAGTGCGCATGACAACTACACTGTCTCTACAGGTCGTGGATAGTGAGTGTTCATGACAACTACACTGTCTCTACATGTCGTGGATAGTGTTGATGAATACTACACTATCTCTACAGGTCGTGGATAGTGTTGGTGACTAATAATATGTCTCTGCAAGTCGTGGATAGTGTTCATGATTAATACACTGTCTCCACAGGTCGTGGATAGTGTTCATGACTAATACACTGTCTCCACAGGTCGTGGATAGCGTTGATGACTACTACACTGTCTCTATAGCTCGTGGATAGTGTTCATGACTACTACACTGTCTCTAAAGTTCGTGGATAGTGTTCATGACTACTACACTGTCTGCGCAGGTCGTGGATAGTGTTCATGACTACTATACTGTCTTTACAAGTCGTGGATAGTGTTCATGACTACTACACTGTCTCTACAGGTCGTGTATAGTGTTCATAACTACTACATTGTCTACACAGGTCGTGGATAGTGTTCATGCCTTCTACACTGTCTCTACAGGTCGTGGATAGCGTTCATGACTAGTACACTGTCTCTACAGGTCGTGGATAGCGTTCATGACTACTACACTGTCTCTACAGGTTGTGGATAGTGTTCATGACTACTACACTGTCTCTACAAGTCGTTGATAGTGTTCGTAACTACTACACTGTCTCTACATGTCGTGAATAGTGTTCATGACTACTATACTGTCCCCACAGGTCGTGGATAGTGTTCATGACTACTACACTGTCTCTACATGTCGTGAACAGTGTTCGTGACTACTACACTGTCTGCACAGGTCGTGGGTAGTGTTCATGACTGCTATACTGTCTCTACAAGTCGTGGATAGTGTTCATAACTACTACACTGTCTCTACAGCTCATGGATAGTGTTCATGCCTTTTCTCCGTCTCTACAGGTCGTGGATAGTGTTCATGCCTTTTCTCCGTCTCTACAGGTCGTGGATAGTGTTCATGACTACACTACACTCTCTCTACAGGTCGTGGATAGTGTTCGTGACTAGTACACTGTCTCTACAGGTCGTGTATAGTATTCATGACTACTACACTGTCTCCACAAGTTGTGGACAGTGTTCATGACTATTATACTGTCTCTACAGGTCATGGATAGTGTTCGTGCCTTCTACACTGGCTCTACAGGTCGTGGATAGTGTTCATAACTACTACGTTGTCTCTACAGGTCGTGGATAGCGTTCATGACAACTACACTGTCTTTACTGGTTGGGGATAGTGCGCATGACAACTACATTGTCTCTACAGGTCGTGGATAGTGAGTGTTCATGACAACTACACTGTCTCTACATGTCGTGGATAGTGTTGATGAGTACTACACTATCTCTACAGGTCGTGGATAGTGTTGGTGACTAATACTCAGTCTCTGCAAGTCGTGGATAGTGTTCATGATTAATACACTGTCTCCACAGGTCGTGGATAGTGTTCATGACTAATACACTGTCTCCACAGGTCGTGGATAGCGTTCATGACTACTACACTGTCTCTATAGCTCGTGGATAGTGTTCATGATTACTACACTGTGTCTAAAGTTCGTGGATAGTGTTCATGACTACTATACTGTCTCTACAAGACGTGGATAGTGTTCTTGACTACTACACTGTCTCTACAGGTCGTGGATAGCGTTCATGACAACTACACTGTCTCTACAGGTTGGGGATAGTGCGCATGACTACTACTCTGTCTCTACATGTCGTGGATAGTGTTCATGACTACTACACTGTTTCTACAGCTCGTGAATAGTGATCATGCTTTCTACACTGTATCTACAGGTTGTGGACAGTGTTCATGACTAATACACTGTCTCCACAGGTCGTGGACAGTGTTCTTGACTACTATACTGTCTCTACAGGTCGTGGATAGTGTTCGTGCCTTCTACACTGGCTCTACAGGTAGTGGACAGTGTTCATGACTACTATTCTGTCTCTACAGGTCGTGGATAGTGTTCGTGCCTTCTACGCTGGCTCTGCATGTCGTGGATAGTGTTCATAACTACTACACTGTCTCTACAGGTCGTGGATAGCGTTCATGACAACTACACTGTCTTTACTGGTTGGGGATAGTGCACATGACAACTACACTGTCTCTACAGGTCGTGGATAGTGAGTGTTCATGACAACTACACTGTCTCTACATGTCGTGGATAGTGTTGATGAATACTATACTGTCTCTACAGGTCGGGGATAGTGTTCGTGCCTTCTACACTGGCTCTACAGGTCGTGGATAGTGTTCATAACTACTACGCTGTCTCTACAGGTCGTGGATAGCGTTCGTGACAACTACACTGTCTTTACTGGTTGGGGATAGTGCGCATGACAACTACACTGTCTCTACAGGTCGTGGATAGTGAGTGTTCATGACAACTACACTGTCTCTACATGTCGTTGATAGTGTTGATGAGTACTACACTATCTCTACAGGTCGTGGATAGTGTTGGTGACTAATACTCTGTCTCTGCAAGTCGTGGATAGTGTTCATGATTAATACACTGTCTCCACAGGTCGTGGATAGTGTTCATGACTAATACACTGTCTCCACAGGTCGTGGATAGCGTTCATGACTACTACACTGTCTCTATAGCTCGTGGATAGTGTTCATGACTACTACACTGTGTCTAAAGTTCGTGGATAGTGTTCATGACTACTATACTGTCTCTACAAGACGTGGATAGTGTTCATGAATACTACACTGTCTCTACAGGTCGTGGATAGCGTTCATGACAACTACACTGTCTCTACAGGTTGGGGATAGTGCGCATGACTACTACTCTGTCTCTACATGTCGTGGATAGTGTTCATGACTACTACACTGTTTCTACAGCTCGTGAATAGTGATCATGCTTTCTACACTGTATCTACAGGTTGTGGATAGTGTTCATGACTAATACACTGTCTCCACAGGTCGTGGACAGTGTTCTTGACTACTATACTGTCTCTACAGGTCGTGGATAATGTTCGTGCCTTCTACACTGGCTCTACAGGTCGTGGATAGTGTTCATAACTACTACACTGTCTCTACAGGTCGTGGATAGCGTTCATGACAACTATACTGTCTCTACAGGTTGGGGATAGTGCGCATGACTACTACACTGTCTCTACATGTCGTGGATAGTATGCATTACTACTACACTATCTCTACATGTCGTGGATAGTGTTCATGAGTACTACAATATCTCTACAGGTCGTGTATAATGTTGGTGACTAATACACTGTCTCCACAGGTCGTGGATAGTGTTCATGACTATTACACTGTCTCTACAGCTCGTGGTTAGTGTTCATGACTACTACATTGTCTCTACAGTTCATGGATAGTGTTCATGACTACTACACTGGCTCTACAGCTCGTGAATAGTGATCATTCCTTCTACACTGTATTTACAGGTTGTGGATAGTGTGCATAACTACTACACTGTCTCTACAGGTCGTTGATAGTGTTCATGACTACTACACTGTCTCTACAGCTCGTGAATAGTGATCATGCCTTCTACACTGTATCTACAGGTTGTGGATAGTGTTCATGACTAATACACTGTCTCCACAGGTCGTGGATAGTGTTCATGACTACTACATTGTCTCCACAGGTCGTGGATAATGTTCGTGACTACTATACTGTCTCTACAGGTCGTGGATAGTGAGTGTTCATGACAACTACACTGTCTCTACATGTCGTGGATAGTGTTGATGAGTACTACACTATCTCTACAGGTCGTGGATAGTGTTGGTGACTAATACTCTGTCTCTGCAAGTCGTGGATAGTGTTCATGATTAATACACTGTCTCCACAGGTCGTGGATAGTGTTCATGACTAATACACTGTCTCCACAGGTCGTGGATAGCGTTCATGACTACTACACTGTCTCTATAGCTCGTGGATAGTGTTCATGACTACTACACTGTGTCTAAAGTTCGTGGATAGTGTTCATGACTACTATACTGTCTCAACAAGTCGTGGATATTTTTCATGACTACTACACTGTCTCTACAGGTCGTGGATAGCGTTCATGACAACTACACTGTCTCTACAGGTTGGGGATAGTGCGCATGACTACTACTCTGTCTCTACATGTCGTGGATAGTGTTCATGATTACTACACTGTTTCTACAGCTCGTGAATGGTGATCATGCTTTCTACACTGTATCTACAGGTTGTGGATAGTGTTCATGACTAATACACTGTCTCCACAGGTCGTGGACAGTGTTCTTGACTACTATACTGTCTCTACAGGTCGTGGATAGTGTTCGTGCCTTCTACACTGGCTCTACAGGTCGTGGATAGTGTTCATAACTACTACACTGTCTCTACAGGTCGTGGATAGCGTTCATGACAACTATACTGTCTCTACAAGTTGGGGATAGTGCACATGACTACTACACTGTCTCTACATGTCGTGGATAGTATGCATTACTACTACACTATCTCTACATGTCGTGGATAGTGTTCATGAGTACTACAATATCTCTACAGGTCGTGGATAATGTTGGTGACTAATACACTGTCTCCACAGGTCGTGGATAGTGTTCATGACTATTACACTGTCTCTACAGCTCGTGGTTAGTGTTCATGACTACTACATTGTCTCTACAGTTCATGGATAGTGTTCATGACTACTACACTGTCTCTACAGCTCGTGAATAGTGATCATGCCTTCTACACTGTATGTACAGCTTGTGGATAGTGTTCATGACTAAGACTCTGTCTCTACAAGTCGTGGATAGTGTTCATGACTACAAAACTGTCTCTACAGCTCGTGAATAGTGATCATGCCTTCTACACTGTATCTACAGGTTGTGGATAGTGTTCATGACTAATACACTGTCTCTACAGGTCGTGGATGGTGTTTATGACTACTACACTGTCTCTACAGCTCGTGAATAGTGATCATTCCTTCTACACTGTATTTACAGGTTGTGGATAGTGTGCATAACTACTACACTGTCTCTACAGGTCGTGGATAGTGTTCATGACTACTACACTGTCTCTACAGCTCGTGAATAGTGATCATGCCTTCTACACTGTATCTACAGGTTGTGGATAGTGTTCATGACTAATACACTGTCTCCACAGGTCGTGGATAGTGTTCATGACTACTACATTGTCTCCACAGGTCGTGGACAGTGTTCGTGACTACTATACTGTCTCTACAGGTCGTGGATAGTGAGTGTTCAAGACAACTACACTGTCTCTACATGTCGTGGATAGTGTTGATGAGTACTACACTATCTCTACAGGTCGTGGATAGTGTTGGTGACTAATACTCTGTCTCTGCAAGTCGTGGATAGTGTTCATGATTAATACACTGTCTCCACAGGTCGTGGATAGTGTTCATGACTAATACACTGTCTCCACAGGTCGTGGATAGCGTTCATGACTACTACACTGTCTCTATAGCTCGTGGATAGTGTTCATGACTACTACACTGTGTCTAAAGTTCGTGGATAGTGTTCATGACTACTATACTGTCTCTACAAGTCGTGGATATTGTTCATGACTACTACACTGTCTCTACAGGTCGTGGATAGCGTTCATGACAACTACACTGTCTCTACAGGTTGGGGATAGTGCGCATGACTACTACTCTGTCTCTACAGGTCATGGATAGTGTTCATGACTACTACATTGTCTCTACAGCTCGTGAAAAGTGATCATGCCTTCTACACTGTATGTACAGGTTGTGGATAGTGTTCATGAATAAGACTCTGTCTCTACAAGTCGTGGATAGTGTTCATGACTACAAAACTGTCTCTACAGCTCGTGAATAGTATTCGTGCCTTCTACACTGTATCTACAGGTTGTGGATAGTGCTCATGACTAATACACTGTCTCTACAGGTCGTGGATGGTGTTTATGACTACTACACTGTTTCTACAGCTCGTGAATAGTGATCATGCTTTCTACACTGTATCTACAGGTTGTGGATAGTGTTCATGACTAATACACTGTCTCCACAGGTCGTGGACAGTGTTCTTGACTACTATACTGTCTCTACAGGTCGTGGATAATGTTCGTGCCTTCTACACTGGCTCTACAGGTCGTGGATAGTGTTCATAACTACTACACTGTCTCTACAGGTCGTGGATAGCGTTCATGACAACTATACTGTCTCTACAGGTTGGGGATAGTGCGCATGACTACTACACTGTCTCTACATGTCGTGGATAGTATGCATTACTACTACACTATCTCTACATGTCGTGGATAGTGTTCATGAGTACTACAATATCTCTACAGGTCGTGTATAATGTTGGTGACTAATACACTGTCTCCACAGGTCGTGGATAGTGTTCATGACTATTACACTGTCTCTACAGCTCGTGGTTAGTGTTCATGACTACTACATTGTCTCTACAGTTCATGGATAGTGTTCATGACTACTACACTGGCTCTACAGCTCGTGAATAGTGATCATTCCTTCTACACTGTATTTACAGGTTGTGGATAGTGTGCATAACTACTACACTGTCTCTACAGGTCGTGGATAGTGTTCATGACTACTACACTGTCTCTACAGCTCGTGAATAGTGATCATGCCTTCTACACTGTATCTACAGGTTGTGGATAGTGTTCATGACTAATACACTGTCTCCACAGGTCGTGGATAGTGTTCATGACTACTACATTGTCTCCACAGGTCGTGGACAATGTTCGTGACTACTATACTGTCTCTACAGGTCGTGGATAGTGAGTGTTCATGACAACTACACTGTCTCTACATGTCGTGGATAGTGTTGATGAGTACTACACTATCTCTACAGGTCGTGGATAGTGTTGGTGACTAATACTCTGTCTCTGCAAGTCGTGGATAGTGTTCATGATTAATACACTGTCTCCACAGGTCGTGGATAGTGTTCATGACTAATACACTGTCTCCACAGGTCGTGGATAGCGTTCATGACTACTACACTGTCTCTATAGCTCGTGGATAGTGTTCATGACTACTACACTGTGTCTAAAGTTCGTGGATAGTGTTCATGACTACTATACTGTCTCAACAAGTCGTGGATATTTTTCATGACTACTACACTGTCTCTACAGGTCGTGGATAGCGTTCATGACAACTACACTGTCTCTACAGGTTGGGGATAGTGCGCATGACTACTACTCTGTCTCTACATGTCGTGGATAGTGTTCATGATTACTACACTGTTTCTACAGCTCGTGAATGGTGATCATGCTTTCTACACTGTATCTACAGGTTGTGGATAGTGTTCATGACTAATACACTGTCTCCACAGGTCGTGGACAGTGTTCTTGACTACTATACTGTCTCTACAGGTCGTGGATAGTGTTCGTGCCTTCTACACTGGCTCTACAGGTCGTGGATAGTGTTCATAACTACTACACTGTCTCTACAGGTCGTGGATAGCGTTCATGACAACTATACTGTCTCTACAAGTTGGGGATAGTGCACATGACTACTACACTGTCTCTACATGTCGTGGATAGTATGCATTACTACTACACTATCTCTACATGTCGTGGATAGTGTTCATGAGTACTACAATATCTCTACAGGTCGTGGATAATGTTGGTGACTAATACACTGTCTCCACAGGTCGTGGATAGTGTTCATGACTATTACACTGTCTCTACAGCTCGTGGTTAGTGTTCATGACTACTACATTGTCTCTACAGTTCATGGATAGTGTTCATGACTACTACACTGTCTCTACAGCTCGTGAATAGTGATCATGCCTTCTACACTGTATGTACAGCTTGTGGATAGTGTTCATGACTAAGACTCTGTCTCTACAAGTCGTGGATAGTGTTCATGACTACAAAACTGTCTCTACAGCTCGTGAATAGTGATCATGCCTTCTACACTGTATCTACAGGTTGTGGATAGTGTTCATGACTAATACACTGTCTCTACAGGTCGTGGATGGTGTTTATGACTACTACACTGTCTCTACAGCTCGTGAATAGTGATCATTCCTTCTACACTGTATTTACAGGTTGTGGATAGTGTGCATAACTACTACACTGTCTCTACAGGTCGTGGATAGTGTTCATGACTACTACACTGTCTCTACAGCTCGTGAATAGTGATCATGCCTTCTACACTGTATCTACAGGTTGTGGATAGTGTTCATGACTAATACACTGTCTCCACAGGTCGTGGATAGTGTTCATGACTACTACATTGTCTCCACAGGTCGTGGACAGTGTTCGTGACTACTATACTGTCTCTACAGGTCGTGGATAGTGAGTGTTCAAGACAACTACACTGTCTCTACATGTCGTGGATAGTGTTGATGAGTACTACACTATCTCTACAGGTCGTGGATAGTGTTGGTGACTAATACTCTGTCTCTGCAAGTCGTGGATAGTGTTCATGATTAATACACTGTCTCCACAGGTCGTGGATAGTGTTCATGACTAATACACTGTCTCCACAGGTCGTGGATAGCGTTCATGACTACTACACTGTCTCTATAGCTCGTGGATAGTGTTCATGACTACTACACTGTGTCTAAAGTTCGTGGATAGTGTTCATGACTACTATACTGTCTCTACAAGTCGTGGATATTGTTCATGACTACTACACTGTCTCTACAGGTCGTGGATAGCGTTCATGACAACTACACTGTCTCTACAGGTTGGGGATAGTGCGCATGACTACTACTCTGTCTCTACAGGTCATGGATAGTGTTCATGACTACTACATTGTCTCTACAGCTCGTGAAAAGTGATCATGCCTTCTACACTGTATGTACAGGTTGTGGATAGTGTTCATGAATAAGACTCTGTCTCTACAAGTCGTGGATAGTGTTCATGACTACAAAACTGTCTCTACAGCTCGTGAATAGTGATCATGCCTTCTACACTGTATCTACAGGTTGTGGATAGTGTTCTTGACTAATACACTGTCTCTACAGGTCGTGGATGGTGTTTATGACTACTACACTCTCTACAGCTCGTGAATAGTGATCATTCCTTCTACACTGTATTTACAGGTTGTGGATATTGTGCATAACTACTACACTGTCTCTACAGGTCGTGGATAGTGTTCATGACTACTACACTGTCTCTACAGCTCGTGAATAGTGATCATGCCTTCTACATTGTATCTACAGGTTGTGGATAGTGTTCATGACTAATACACTGTCTCCACAGGTCGTGGATAGTGTTCATGACTACTACATTGTCCCACAGGTCGTGGACAGTGTTCTTGACTACTATACTGTCTCTACAGGTCGTGGATAGTGTTCGTGCCTTCTACACTGGCTCTACAGGTCGTGGATAGTGTTCATAACTACTACACTGTCGCTACAGTTCGTGGATAGCGTTCATGACAACTACACTGTCTCTACAGGTTGGGGATAGTGCGCATGACTACTACTCTGTCTCTACATGTCGTGGATAGTGTTCATGACTACTACACTGTCTCTACAGCTCGTGAATAGTGATCATGCTTTCTACACTGTATCTACAGGTTGTGGATAGTGTTCATGACTAATACACTGTCTCTACAGCTCGTGGATAGTGTTCATGATACTACACTGTCTCTAAATGTCGTGGATAGTGTTCATGACTACAAAACTGTCTCCACAGGTCGTGGATAGTGTTCATGACTACTACACTGTCTACACAGGTCGTGGATAGTGTTCATGACTACTATACTGTCTCTACAGGTCGTGCATAGTGTTCGTGCCTTCTACACTGGCTCTACAGGTCGTGGATAGTGTTCATAACTACTACACTGTCTCTACAGGTCGTGGATAGTGTTCATAACTACTACACTGTCTCTACAGGTCGTGGATAGCGTTCATGACAACTACACTGTCTCTACTGGTTGGAGATAGTGCGCATGACTACTACACTGTCTCTACATGTCGTGGATAGTATACATTACTACTACACTATCTCTACATGTGGTGGATAGTGTTCATGAGTACTACAATATCTCTACAGGTCGTGGATAATGTTGGTGACTAATACACTGTCTCCACAGGTCGTGGATAGTGTTCATGACTACTACACTGTCTCTACAGCTCGTGGATAGTATTCATGATACTACATTGTCTCTAAATGTCGTGGATAGTGTAAATGACTACTACACTGTCTCCACAGGTCGTGGATAGTGTTCATGACTACTACACTGTCTGCATAGGTCGTGGATAGTGTTCATGACTACTATACTGTCTCTACAAGTCGTGGATTGTGTTCATGACTACTACACTGTCTCCACAGGTTGTGGACAGTGTTTATGACTATTATACTGTCTCTACAGGTCATGGATAGTGTTCGTGCCTTCTACACTGGCTCTACAGGTCGTGGATAGTGTTCATAACTACTACACTGTCTCTACAGGTCGTGGATAACGTTCATGACAACTACACTGTCTTTACTGGTTGGGGATAGTGCGCATGACAACTACACTGTCTCTACAGGTCGTGGATAGTGAGTGTTCATGACAACTACACTGTCTCTACATGTCGTGGATAGTGTTGATGAGTACTATACTATCTCTACAGGTCGTGGATAGTGTTGGTGACTAATACTCTGTCTCTGCAAGTCGTGGATAGTGTTCATGATTAATACACTGTCTCCACAGGTCGTGGATAGCGTTCATGACTACTACACTGTCTCTATAGCTCGTGGATAGTGTTCGTGACTACTACACTGTGTCTAAAGTTCGTGGATAGTGTTCATGACTACTATACTGTCTCTACAAGTCGTGGATAGTGTTCATCACTACTACACTGTCTCTACAGGTCGTGGATAGCGTTCATGACAACTACACTGTCTCTACAGGTTGCGGATAGTGCGCATGACTACTACTCTGTCTCTACATGTCGTGGATAGTGTTTATGACTACTACACTGTTTCTACAGCTCGTGAATAGTGATCATGCTTTCTACACTGTATATACAGGTTGTGGATAGTGTTCATGACTAATACACTGTCTCCACAGGTCGTGGACAGTGTTCTTGACTACTATACTGTCTCTACAGGTCGTGGATAGTGTTCGTGCCTTCTACACTGGCTCTACAGGTCGTGGATAGTGTTCATAACTACTACACTGTCTCTACAGGTCGTGGATACCGTTCATGACAACTATACTGTCTCTACAGGTTTGGGATTGTGCGCATGACTACTACACTGTCTCTACATGTCGTGGATAGTATGCATTACTACTAAACTATCTCTACATGTCGTGGATAGTGTTCATGTGTACTACAATATCTCTACAGGTCGTGGATAATGTTGGTGACTAATACACTGTCTCCACAGGTCGTGGATAATGTTCATGACTACTACACTGTCTCTACAGCTCGTGGTTAGTGTTCATGACTACTACATTGTCTCTACAGGTCATGGATAGTGTTCATGACTACTACACTGTCTCTACAGCTCGTGAATAGTGATCATGCCTTCTACACTGTATG
>JAHLWY010002306.1:0-12682 GCA_020002185.1 Paraescarpia echinospica | reverse complement strand
CACTTCAAGCTATCCTGACCCAAAAAGGCAGTAATCACTTCAAGCTATCCTGACCCAAATAGTCAGTACTCACTTCAAGCTATCCTGACCCAAATAGTCAGTAATTACTTCAAGCTATCCTGACCCAAACAGGCAGTAATCACTTCAAGCTATCCTGACCCAAATAGTCAGTACTCACTTCAAGCTATCCTGACCCAAATAGTCAGTAATCACTTCAAGCTATCCTGACCCAAACAGGCAGTAATCACTTCAAGCTATCCTGACCCAAATAGTCAGTACTCACTTCAAGCTATCTTGACCCAAATAGTCAGTACTCACTTCAAGCTATCCTGACCCAAACAGGCAGTAATCACTTCAAGCTATCCTGACCCAAATAGTCAGTACTCACTTCAAACTATCCTGACCCAAACAGGCAGTAAACACTTCAAGCTATCCTGAGCCAAATAGTCAGTAATCACTTCAAGTTATCCTGACCCAATTAGTCAGTATTCACTTCAAGCTATCCTGACCCAAATAGTGAGTAATCACTTAAAGCTATCCTGACCCAATTAGTCAGTATTCACTTCAAGCTATCCTGACCCAAATAGTCAGTACTCACTTCGTGCTATCCTGACCCAAACAGGCAGTAATCACTTCCAGCTATCCTGACCCAAATAGTCAGTGCTCACTTCAAGCTATACTGACACAAACAGGCAGTAATCACTTCAAGCTATCCTGACCCAAATAGTCAGTAATCACTTCAAGCTATCCTTACCCAAACAGGCAGTAATCACTTCAAGCTATACTGACCAAATAGTCAGTAATCACTTCAAGCTATCCTGTCCCAAACAGGCAGTAATCACTTCAAGCTATCCTGACCTAAATAGTCAGTACTCACTTCAAGCTATCCTAACCCAAACAGGCAGTAATCACTTGAAGCTATCCTGACCCAAATAGTCAGTAATCACTTCAAGCTATCCTGACCCAAATAGTCAGTACTCACTTCAAGCTATCCTGACACAAACAGGCAGTAATCACTTCAAGCTATCCTGACCCAAATAGTCTGTAATCACTTCAAGCTATCCTGACCCAATTAGTCAGTATTCACTTCAAGCTATCCTGACCCAAATAGTCAGTACTCACTTCTAGCTATCCTGACCCAAATAGTCAGTACTCACTTCGAGCTATCCTGACCCAAACAGGCAGTAATCACTTCAAGCTATCCTGACCCAAATAGTCAGTACTCACTTCAAGCTATCCTGACCCAAACAGGCAGTAATCACTTCAAGCTATTCTGACCCAAATAGTCAGTAATCACTTCAAGCTATCCTGACCCAATTAGTCAGTATTCACTTCAAGCTATCCTGACTCAAATAGTCAGTAATCACTTCAAGCTATCCTGACCCAATTAGTCAGTATTCACTTCAAGCTATCCTCATCCAAATAGTCAGTACTCACTTCGAGCTATCCTGACCCAAACAGGCAGTAATCACTTCAAGCTATCCTGACCCAAATAGTCAGTACTCACTTCAAGCTATCCTGACCCAAACAGGCAGTAATCACTTCAAGCTATCCTGACCCAAATAGTCAGTACTCACTTCAAGCTATCCTGACCCAAATAGTCAGTAATCACTTCAAGCTATCCTGAACCAAATAGTCAGTACTCATTTCAAGCTATCCTGACCCAAACAGGCAGTAATCATTTCAAGCTATCCTGACCCAAATAGTCAGTGCTCACTTCAAGCTATCCTGACCCAAACAGGCAGTAATCACTTCAAGCTATCCTGACCCAAATAGTCAGTAATCACTTCAAGCTATCCTGACACAAACAGGCAGTAATCACTTCAAGCTATCCTGACCCAAATAGTCAGTACTCACTTCAAGCTATCCTGACCCAAACAGGCAGTAATCACTTCAAGCTATCCTGACCCAAATAGTCAGTACTCACTTCAAGCTATCCTGACCCAAACAGGCAGTAATCACTTCAAGCTATCCTGACCCAAATAGTCAGTAATCACTTCACGCTATCCTGACCCAAACAGGCAGTAATCACTTCAAGCTATCCTGACCCAAATAGTCAGTAATCACTTCAAGCTATCCTGACCCAAACAGGCAGTAATCACTACAAGCTATCCTGATCCAAATAGTCAGTAATCACTTCAAGCTATCCTGACCCAAATAGTCAGTAATCACTTCAAGCTTTCCTGACCCAAATAGTCAGTACTCACTTCAAGCTATCCTGACCCAAATAGTCAGTAATCACTTCAAGCTATCCTGACCCAAATAGTCAGTCCTCACTTCAAGCTATCC
This sequence comes from Paraescarpia echinospica, assembly GCA_020002185.1. Classification (NCBI taxonomy): domain Eukaryota; kingdom Metazoa; phylum Annelida; class Polychaeta; order Sabellida; family Siboglinidae; genus Paraescarpia; species Paraescarpia echinospica. The sequence goes on along the minus strand of JAHLWY010002306.1, from coordinate 10,393 downwards.
TGACCCAAACAGGCAGTAATCACTTCAAGCTATCCTGACCCAAATAGTCAGTACTCACTTCAAACTATCCTGACCCAAACAGGCAGTAATCATTTCAAGCTATCCTGACCCAAATAGTCAGTAATCACTTCAAGCTATCCTGACCCAATTAGTCAGTATTCACTTCAAGCTATCCTGACCCAAACAGGCAGTAATCATTTCAAGCTATCCTGACCCAAATAGTCAGTACTCACTTCAAGCTATCCTGGCCCAAACAGGCAGTAATCACTTCAAGCTATCCTGACCCAAATAGTCAGTACTCACTTCAAGCTATCCTGACCCAAACAGGCAGTAATCACTTCAAGCTATCCTGACCCAAATAGTCAGTAATCACTTCAAGCTATCCTGACCCAATTAGTCAGTATTCACTTCAAGCTATCCTGATCCAAATAGTCAGTAATCACTTCAAGCTATCCTGACCCAATTAGTCAGTATTCACTTCAAGCTATCCTGACCCAAAAAGGCAGTAATCACTTCAAGCTATCCTGACCCAAATAGTCAGTACTCACTTCAAGCTATCCTGACCCAAATAGTCAGTAATTACTTCAAGCTATCCTGACCCAAACAGGCAGTAATCACTTCAAGCTATCTTGACCCAAATAGTCAGTACTCACTTCAAGCTATCCTGACCCAAATAGTCAGTAATCACTTCAAGCTATCCTGACCCAAACAGGCAGTAATCACTTCAAGCTATCCTGACCCAAATAGTCAGTACTCACTTCAAGCTATCCTGACCCAAATAGTCAGTACTCACTTCAAGCTATCCTGACCCAAACAGGCAGTAATCACTTCAAGCTATCCTGACCCAAATAGTCAGTACTCACTTCAAACTATCCTGACCCAAACAGGCAGTAAACACTTCAAGCTATCCTGACCCAAATAGTCAGTAATCACTTCAAGTTATCCTGACCCAATTAGTCAGTATTCACTTCAAGCTATCCTGACCCAAATAGTGAGTAATCACTTAAAGCTATCCTGACCCAATTAGTCAGTATTCACTTCAAGCTATCCTGACCCAAATAGTCAGTACTCACTTCGTGCTATCCTGACCCAAACAGGCAGTAATCACTTCCAGCTATCCTGACCCAAATAGTCAGTGCTCACTTCAAGCTATACTGACACAAACAGGCAGTAATCACTTCAAGCTATCCTGACCCAAATAGTCAGTAATCACTTCAAGCTATCCTGACCCAAACAGGCAGTAATCACTTCAAGCTATACTGACCAAATAGTCAGTAATCACTTCAAGCTATCCTGTCCCAAACAGGCAGTAATCACTTCAAGCTATCCTGACCCAAATAGTCAGTACTCACTTCAAGCTATCCTGACCCAAACAGGCAGTAATCACTTGAAGCTATCCTGACCCAAATAGTCAGTAATCACTTCAAGCTATCCTGACCCAAATAGTCAGTACTCACTTCAAGCTATCCTGACACAAACAGGCAGTAATCACTTCAAGCTATCCTGACCCAAATAGTCTGTAATCACTTCAAGCTATCCTGACCCAATTAGTCAGTATTCACTTCAAGCTATCCTGACCCAAATAGTCAGTACTCACTTCTAGCTATCCTGACCCAAATAGTCAGTACTCACTTCGAGCTATCCTGACCCAAACAGGCAGTAATCACTTCAAGCTATCCTGACCCAAATAGTCAGTACTCACTTCAAGCTATCCTGACCCAAACAGGCAGTAATCACTTCAAGCTATCCTGACCCAAATAGTCAGTAATCACTTCAAGCTATCCTGACCCAATTAGTCAGTATTCACTTCAAGCTATCCTGACCCAAATAGTCAGTACTCACTTTTAGCTATCCTGACCCAAACAGGCAGTAATCACTTCAAGCTATCCTGACCCAAATAGTCAGTACTCACTTCAAGCCATCCTGACCCAAACAGGCAGTAATCACTTCAAGCTATCCTGACCCAAACAGGCAGTAATCACTTCAAGCTATCCTGACCCAAATAGTCAGTAATCACTTCAAGCTATCCTGACCCAAACAGGCAGTAATCACTTCAAGCTATCCTGACCCAAATAGTCAGTAATCACTTCAAGCTATCCTGACCCAAACAGGCAGTAATCACTTCAAGCTATCCTGACCCAAATAGTCAGTACTCACTTCAAGCTATCCTGACCCAAACAGGCAGTAATCACTTCAAGCTATCCTGACCCAAATAGTCAGTACTCACTTCAAGCTATCCTGACCCAAACAGGCAGTAATCACTTCAAGCTATCCTGACCCAAATAGTCAGTACTCACTTTTAGCTATCCTGACCCAAACAGGCAGTAATCACTTCAAGCTATCCTGACCCAAATAGTCAGTACTCATTTCAAGCTATCCTGACCCAAATAGTCAGTAATCACTTCAAGCTATCCTGACCCAAACAGGCAGTAATCACTTCAAGCTATCCTGACCCAAATAGCCAGTAATCACTTCAAGCTATCCTGACCCAAACAGGCAGTAATCACTTCAAGCTATCCTGACCCAAATAGTCAGTACTCACTTCAAGCTATCCTAACCCAAATAGTCAGTAATCACTTCAAGCTATCCTGACCCAAATAGTCAGTAACCACTTCAAGCTATCCTGACCCAAATAGTCAGTACTCACTTCAAGCTATCCTGACCCAAACAGGCAGTAATCACTTCAAGCTATCCTGACCCAAATAGTCAGTACTCACTTCAAGCTATCATGACCCAAACAGGCAGTAATCATTTCAAGCTATCCTGACCCAAATAGTCAGTACTCACTTCAAGCTATCCTGACCCAAACAGGCAGTAATCACTTCAAGCTATCCTGACCCAAATAGTCAGTACTCACTTCAAGCTATCCTGACCCAAATAGTCAGTAATCACTTCAAGCTATCCTGACCCAAATAGTCAGTACTCACTTCAAGCTATCCTGACCCAAACAGGCAGTAATCACTTCAAGCTATCCTGACCCAAATAGTCAGTAATCACTTCAAGCTATCCTGACCCAATTAGTCATTATTCACTTCAAGCTATCCTGACCCAAATAGTCAGTAATCACTTCAAGCTATCCTGACCCAATTAGTCAGTATTCACTTCAAGCTATCCTGATCCAAATAGTCAGTACTCACTTCGAGCTATCCTGACCCAAACAGGCAGTAATCACTTCAAGCTATCCTGACCCAAATAGTCAGTGCTCACTTCAAGCTATCCTGACCCAAATAGTCAGTGCTCACTTCAAGCTATCCTGACCCAAACAGGCAGTAATCACTTCAAGCTATCCTGACCCAAATAGTCAGTAATCACTTCAAGCTATCCTGCCACAAACAGGCAGTAATCACTTCAAACTATCCTGACCCAAATAGTCAGTACTCACTTCAAGCTATCCTGACCCAAACAGGCAGTAATCACTTCAAGCTATCCTGACCCAAATAGTCAGTACTCACTTCAAGCTATCCTGACCCAAATAGGCAGTAATCACTTCAAGCTATCCTCACCCAAATAGTCAGTACTCACTTCAAGCTATCCTGACCCAAACAGGCAGTAATCACTTCAAACTATCCTGACCCAAATAGTCAGTACTCACTTCAAATTATCCTGGCCCAAACAGGCAGTAATCACTTCAAGCTATCCTGACCCAAATAGTCAGTAATCACTTCAAGATATCCTGACCCAATTAGTCAGTATTCACTTCAAGCTATCCTGACCCAAATAGTCAGTAATCACTTCCATCTATCCTGACCCAATTAGTCAGTATTCATTTCAAGCTATCCTGACCCAAATAGTCAGTACTCACTTCGAGCTATCCTGACCCAAACAGGCAGTAATCACTTCAAGCTATCCTGACCCAAATAGTCAGTGCTCACTTCAAGCTATCCTGACCCAAATAGTCAGTAATCACTTCAAGCTATCCTGACCCAAACAGGCAGTAATCACTTCAAGCTATACTGACCAAATAGTCAGTACTCATTTCAAGCTATCCTGTCCGAAACAGGCAGTAATCACTTCAAGCTATCCTGACCCAAATAGTCAGTACTCACTTCAAGCTATCCTGACCCAAACAGGCAGTAATCACTTGAAGCTATCCTGACCCAAATAGTCAGTAATCACTTCAAACTATCCTGACCCAAATAGTCAGTACTCACTTCAAGCTATCCTGACACAAACAGGCAGTAATCACTTCAACGCTATCCTGACCCAATTAGTCAGTATTCACTTCAAGCTTTCCTGACCCAAATAATCAGTACTCACTTCGAGCTATCCTGACCCAAATAATCAGTACTCACTTCGAGCTATCCTGACCCAAATAGTCAGTACTCACTTCGAGCTATCCTGACCCAAACAGGCAGTAATCACTTCAACCTATCCTGACCCAAATAGTCAGTACTCACTTCAAGCTATCCTGACCCAAATAGGCAGTAATCACTTCGAGCTATCCTGACCCAAATAGTCAGTACTCACTTCGAGCTATCCTGACCCAAACAGGCAGTAATCACTTCAAGCTATCCTGACCCAAATAGTCAGTACTCACTTCAAGCTATCCAGACCCAAATAGGCAGTAATCACTTCAAGCTATCCTGACCCAAATAGTAGCTATCCACCCTTCAAGCTATCCTGACCCAAATAGTCAGTAATCACTTCAAGCTATCCTGACCCAAACAGGCAGTAATCACTTCAAGCTATCCTGACCCAAATAGTCAGTACTCACTTCAAGCTATCCTGACCCAAACAGGCAGTAATCACTTCAAGCTATCCTGACCCAAATAGTCAGTACTCACTTCAAGCTATCCTGACCCAAATAGGCAGTAATCACTTCAAGCTATCCTCACCCAAATAGTCAGTACTCACTTCAAGCTATCCTGACCCAAACAGGCAGTAATCACTTCAAACTATCCTGACCCAAATAGTCAGTACTCACTTCAAACTATCCTGGCCCAAACAGGCAGTAATCACTTCAAGCTATCCTGACCCAAATAGTCAGTAATCACTTCAAGATATCCTGACCCAATTAGTCAGTATTCACTTCAAGCTATCCTGACCCAAATAGTCAGTAATCACTTCCATCTATCCTGACCCAATTAGTCAGTATTCATTTCAAGCTATCCTGACCCAAATAGTCAGTACTCACTTCGAGCTATCCTGACCCAAACAGGCAGTAATCACTTCAAGCTATCCTGACCCAAATAGTCAGTGCTCACTTCAAGCTATCCTGACCCAAATAGTCAGTAATCACTTCAAGCTATCCTGACCCAAACAGGCAGTAATCACTTCAAGCTATACTGACCAAATAGTCAGTACTCATTTCAAGCTATCCTGTCCGAAACAGGCAGTAATCACTTCAAGCTATCCTGACCCAAATAGTCAGTACTCACTTCAAGCTATCCTGACCCAAACAGGCAGTAATCACTTGAAGCTATCCTGACCCAAATAGTCAGTAATCACTTCAAACTATCCTGACCCAAATAGTCAGTACTCACTTCAAGCTATCCTGACACAAACAGGCAGTAATCACTTCAAGCTATCCTGACCCAATTAGTCAGTATTCACTTCAAGCTTTCCTGACCCAAATAATCAGTACTCACTTCGAGCTATCCTGACCCAAATAATCAGTACTCACTTCGAGCTATCCTGACCCAAATAGTCAGTACTCACTTCGAGCTATCCTGACCCAAACAGGCAGTAATCACTTCAACCTATCCTGACCCAAATAGTCAGTACTCACTTCAAGCTATCCTGACCCAAATAGGCAGTAATCACTTCGAGCTATCCTGACCCAAATAGTCAGTACTCACTTCGAGCTATCCTGACCCAAACAGGCAGTAATCACTTCAAGCTATCCTGACCCAAATAGTCAGTACTCACTTCAAGCTATCCTGACCCAAATAGGCAGTAATCACTTCAAGCTATCCTGACCCAAATAGTCAGTAATCACTTCGAGCTATCCTGACCCAAACAGGCAGTAATCACTTCAAGCTATCCTGACCCAAATAGTCAGTACTCACTTCAAGCTATCCTGACCCAAACAGGCAGTAATCACTTCAAGCTATCCTGACCCAAATAGTCAGTACTCACTTCAAGCTATCCTGACCCAAATAGTCAGTAATCACTTCAAGCTATCCTGACCCAAATAGTCAGTAATCAATTCAAGCTATCTTGACCCAAATAGTCAGTACTCACTTCAAGCTATCCTGACCCAAACAGGCAGTAATCACTTCCAGCTATCCTGACCCAAATAGTCAGTAATCACTTCAAGCTATCCTGACCCAATTAGTCAGTATTCACTTCAAGCTATCCTGACCCAAATAGTCAGTAATCTCTTCAAGCTATCCTGACCCAATTAGTCAGTATTCACTTCAAGCTATCCTGACCCAAATAGTCTGTACTCACTTCGAGCTATCCTGACCCAAACAGGCAGAAATCACTTCAAGCTATCCTGACCCAAATAGTCAGTACTCACTTCAAGCTATCCTGACCCAAACAGGCAGTAATCATTTCAAGCTATCCTGACCCAAATAGTCAGTACTCACTTTTAGCTATCCTGACCCAAACAGGCAGTAATCACTTCAAGCTATCCTGACCCAAATAGTCAGTACTCACTTCAAGCTATCCTGACCCAAACAGGCAGTAATCACTTCAAACTATCCTGACCCAATAATCACTTCAAGCTATCCTGACTCAAATAGTCAGTAATCACTTCAAGCTATCCTGACCCAATTAGTCAGTATTCACTTCAAGCTATCCTGACCCAAATAGTGAGTAATCACTTCAAGCTATCCTGACCCAAATAGTCAGTACTCACTTCAACCTATCCTGACCTAAACAGGCAGTAATCACTTCAAGCTATCCTGACCCAATTAGTCAGTATTCACTTCAAGCTATCCTGACCCAAATAGTCAGTAATCACTTTTAGCTAACCTGACCCAAACAGGCAGTAATCATTTCAAGCTATCCTGACCCAAATAGTCAGTACTCACTTCAAGCTATCCTGGCCCAAACAGGCAGTAATCACTTCAAGCTATCCTGACCCAAATAGTCAGTACTCACTTCAAGCTATCCTGACCCAAACAGGCAGTAATCACTTCAAGCTATCCTGACCCAAATAGTCAGTAATCACTTCAAGCTATCCTGACCCAATTAGTCAGTATTCACTTCAAGCTATCCTGACTCAAATAGTCAGTAATCACTTCAAGCTATCCTGACCCAATTAGTCAGTATTCACTTCAAGCTATCCTGACCCAAACAGGCAGTAATCACTTCAAGCTATCCTGACCCAAATAGTCAGTACTCACTTCAAGCTATCCTGACCCAAACAGGCAGTAATCACTTCAAGCTATTCTGACCCAAATAGTCAGTAATCACTTCAAGCTATCCTGACTCAAATAGTCAGTAATCACTTCAAGCTATCCTGACCCAATTAGTCAGTATTCACTTCAAGCTATCCTGATCCAAATAGTCAGTACTCACTTCGAGCTATCCTGACCCAAACAGGCAGTAATCATTTCAAGCTATCCTGACCCAAATAGTCAGTGCTCACTTCAAGCTATCCTGACCCAAATAGTCAGTAATCACTTCAAGCTATCTTGACCCAAATAGTCAGTACTCACTTCAAGCTATCCTGACCCAAATAGTCAGTAATCACTTCAAGCTATCCTGACCCAAACAGGCAGTAATCACTTCAAGCTATCCTGACCCAAATAGTCAGTACTCACTTCAAGCTATCCTGACCCAAATAGTCAGTACTCACTTCAAGCTATCCTGACCCAAACAGGCAGTAATCACTTCAAGCTATCCTGACCCAAATAGTCAGTACTCACTTCAAACTATCCTGACCCAAACAGGCAGTAATCACTTCAAGCTATCCTGACCCAAATAGTGAGTAATCACTTAAAGCTATCCTGACCCAATTAGTCAGTATTCACTTCAGCTATCCTGACCCAAATAGTCAGTACTCACTTCATGCTATCCTGACCCAAACAGGCAGTAATCACTTCCAGCTATCCTGACCCAAATAGTCAGTGCTCACTTCAAGCTATACTGACACAAACAGGCAGTAATCACTTCAAGCTATCCTGACCCAAATAGTCAGTAATCACTTCAAGCTATCCTGACCCAAACAGGCAGTAATCACTTCAAGCTATACTGACCAAATAGTCAGTAATCACTTCAAGCTATCCTGTCCCAAACAGGCAGTAATCACTTCAAGCTATCCTGACCCAAATAGTCAGTACTCACTTCAAGCTATCCTGACCCAAACAGGCAGTAATCACTTGAAGCTATCCTGACCCAAATAGTCAGTAATCACTTCAAGCTATCCTGACCCAAATAGTCAGTACTCACTTCAAGCTATCCTGACACAAACAGGCAGTAATCACTTCAAGCTATCCTGACCCAAATAGTCTGTAATCACTTCAAGCTATCCTGACCCAATTAGTCAGTATTCACTTCAAGCTATCCTGACCCAAATAGTCAGTACTCACTTCTAGCTATCCTGACCCAAATAGTCAGTACACACTTCGAGCTATCCTGACCCAAACAGGCAGTAATCACTTCAAGCTATCCTGACCCAAATAGTCAGTACTCACTTCAAGCTATCCTGACCCAAACAGGCAGTAATCACTTCAAGCTATTCTGACCCAAATAGTCAGTAATCACTTCAAGCTATCCTGACCCAATTAGTCAGTATTCACTTCAAGCTATCCTGACTCAAATAGTCAGTAATCACTTCAAGCTATCCTGACCCAATTAGTCAGTATTCACTTCAAGCTATCCTCATCCAAATAGTCAGTACTCACTTCGAGCTATCCTGACCCAAACAGGCAGTAATCACTTCAAGCTATCCTGACCCAAATAGTCAGTACTCACTTCGAGCTATCCTGACCCAAACAGGCAGTAATCATTTCAAGCTATCCTGACCCAAATAGTCAGTGCTCACTTCAAGCTATCCTGACCCAAATAGTCAGTAATCACTTCAAGCTATCTTGACCCAAATAGTCAGTACTCACTTCAAGCTATCCTGACCCAAATAGTCAGTAATCACTTCAAGCTATCCTGACCCAAACAGGCAGTAATCACTTCAAGCTATCCTGACCCAAACAGGCAGTAATCACTTCAAGCTATCCTGACCCAAATAGTCAGTACTCACTTCAAGCTATCCTGACCCAAATAGTCAGTACTCACTTCAAGCTATCCTGACCCAAACAGGCAGTAAACACTTCAAGCTATCCTGACCCAAATAGTCAGTATTCACTTGAAGCTATCCTGACCCAAATAGTGAGTAATCACTTAAAGCTATCCTGACCCAATTAGTCAGTATTCACTTCAAGCTATCCTGACCCAAATAGTCAGTACTCACTTCGTGCTATCCTGACCCAAACAGGCAGTAATCACTTCCAGCTATCCTGACCCAAATAGTCAGTGCTCACTTCAAGCTATACTGACACAAACAGGCAGTAATCACTTCAAGCTATCCTGACCCAAATAGTCAGTAATCACTTCAAGCTATCCTGACCCAAACAGGCAGTAATCACTTCAAGCTATACTGACCAAATAGTCAGTAATCACTTCAAGCTATCCTGTCCCAAACAGGCAGTAATCACTTCAAGCTATCCTGACCCAAATAGTCAGTACTCACTTCAAGCTATCCTGACCCAAACAGGCAGTAATCACTTGAAGCTATCCTGACCCAAATAGTCAGTAATCACTTCAAGCTATCCTGACCCAAATATTCAGTACTCACTTCAAGCTATCCTGACACAGCAGGCAGTAATCACTTCAAGCTATCCTGACCCAAATAGTCTGTAATCACTTCAAGCTATCCTGACCCAATTAGTCAGTATTCACTTCAAGCTATCCTGACCCAAATAGTCAGTACTCACTTCTAGCTATCCTGACCCAAATAGTCAGTACTCACTTCGAGCTATCCTGACCGAAACAGGCAGTAATCACTTTAAGCTATCCTGACCCAAATAGTCAGTACTCACTTCAAGCTATCCTGACCCAAACAGGCAGTAATCACTTCAAGCTATTCTGACCCAAATAGTCAGTAATCACTTCAAGCTATCCTGACCCAATTAGTCAGTATTCACTTCAAGCTATCCTGACTCAAATAGTCAGTAATCACTTCAAGCTATCCTGACCCAATTAGTCAGTATTCACTTCAAGCTATCCTCATCCAAATAGTCAGTACTCACTTCGAGCTATCCTGACCCAAACAGGCAGTAATCACTTCAAGCTATCCTGACCCAAATAGTCAGTACTCACTTCAAGCCATCCTGACCCAAACAGGCAGTAATCACTTCAAGCTATCCTGACCCAAACAGGCAGTAATCACTTCAAGCTATCCTGACCCAAATAGTCAGTAATCACTTCAAGCTATCCTGACCCAAAT
>JAHLWY010002305.1:0-12685 GCA_020002185.1 Paraescarpia echinospica | reverse complement strand
AGTGCACTCTTTGCGCGGACGGATCCGTAATGTGGTCTTACCCCTAATTGATGTCCTGCATGTTACAAATCTTCACGACGGCTAGACTGATATCAAGCTACACATATAACAAGATTAACCTCAATGTGGAATGTATGGTACCCTTTCATCCCCGTCACGTTAGTTACAAGAAAATAGTACGTAAGTTATGGGAGTGGAAACTCATTCCTGTTTGATGTTTTATCTTGCTTAATGCAGTAGTACATTCAGTATTCTCGAAACAAACATGTCCCATGTAAAAGTGATCAAAAAGAATTCACGCATATCACTCCAAAAAGGTATTATCAAGTGCACTCTTTGCGCGGACGGATCCATAATGTGGTCTTACCCCAAATTGATGTCCTGCATGTTACAAATCCTCACGAAGGCTAGACTGATATCACGCTGCACATATAACTAGATTAACCTCAAAGGGGAATGTATGGTACCCTTTCATCTCCGTCACGTAAGTTAAAAGAAAATAGTACCTAAGTTATGGCAGTGGAAACTCATTCCTGTTTGATGTTTCATCTTGTCTAATGCAGTAGTACATTTATTATTCTCGAAACAAACATGTCCCATATCAAAGTGATCGAAAACAATTCACGCATATCACTCCAAAACGGTATTTTCTAGTGCACTCTTTGCGCGGACGGATCCGTAATGTGGTCGTACCCCTAATTGATGTCCTGCATGTTACAAATCTTCAAGAAGGCTAGACTGATATCAAGCTACACATATAACTAGATTAACCGCAAAGGGGAATGTATGTTACCCTTTCATCTCCGTCACGTAAGTTACAAGAAAATAGTACGTAAGTTATAGGTGTGAAAACTCATTCCCATTTGATGTTTTATCTTGTCTAATGCAGTAGTACATTCAGTATTCTCGAAACAAACGTGTCCCATCACAAAGTGATCAAAAAAAATTCACGCATATCACACCAAAACGGTATTTTCAAGTGCACTCTTTGCGCGGACGGATCAGCAATGTGGTCTTACCCCAAATTGATGTCTGCATGTTACAAATCTTCATGAAGGCTAGACTGATATCAAGCTACACATATTACTAGATTAACCGCAAAGGGGAATGTTTGTTACCCTTTCATCTCCGTCACGTAAGTTACAAGAAAATAGTACGTAAGTTATAGGTGTGAAAACTCATTCCCATTTGATGTTTTATCTTGTCTAATGCAGTAGTACATTCAGTATTCTCGAAACAAACGTGTCCCATCAGAAAGTGATCGAAACAAATTCACGGATATCACACCAAAACGGTATTTTCAAGTGCACTCTTTGCGCGCACGGATCAGTAATGTGGTCTTACCCCAAATTGATGTCCTGCATGTTACAAATCTTCACGAAGGCTAGACTGATATCAAGCTACACATATAACAAGATTAACCTCAATGTGGAATGTATGGTACCCTTTCATCCCCGTCACTTTAGTTACAAGAAAATAGTACGTAAGTTGTGGCAGTGGAAACTCATTCCTGTTTGATGTTTTATCTTGTCTAATGCAGTAGTACATTTATTATTCTCGAAACAAACATGTCCCATGTAAAAGTGATCGAAAAGAATTCACGCATATCACTCCAAAAAGGTATTATCAAGTGCACTCTTTGCGCGGACGGATCCATAATGTGGTCTTACCCCAAATTGATGTCCTGCATGTTACAAATCCTCACGAAGGCTAGACTGATATCACGCTACACATATAACTAGATTAACCTCAAAGGGGAATGTATGGTACCCTTTCATCTCCGTCACGTAAGTTACAAGAAAATAGTACGTAAGTTATGGCAGTGGAAACTCATTCCTGTTTGATGTTTCATCTTGTCTAATGCAGTAGTACATTTATTATTCTCGAAACAAACATGTCCCATGTCAAAGTGATCGAAAACAATTCACGCATATCACTCCAAAACGGTATTTTCTAGTGCACTCTTTGCGCGGACGGATCCGTAATGTGGTCTTACCCTAATTGATGTCCTGCATGTTACAAATCTTCACGAAGGCTAGACTGATATCAAGATACACATATAACTAGATTAACCTCAAAGGGGAATGTATGGTACCCTTTCATCTCCGTCACGTAAGTTACAAGAAAATAGTACGTAAGTTGTGGCAGTGGAAACTCATTCCTGTTTGATGTTTTATCTTGTCTAATGCAGTAGTACATTTAGTATTCTCGAAACAAACATGTCCCATGTCAAAGTGATCAAAAACAATTCACGCATATCACTCCAAAACGGTATTTTCTAGTGCACTCTTTGCGCGGACGGATCCGTATTGTGGTCTTACCCCTAATTGATGTCCTGCATGTTACAAATCTTCACGACGGCTAGACTGATATCAAGCTACACATATAACAAGATTAACCTCAATGTGGAATGTATGGTACCCTTTCATCCCCGTCACGTAAGTTACAAGAAAATAGTACGTAAGTTATGGGAGTGGAAACTCATTCCTGTTTGATGTTTTATCTTGTTTAATGCAGTAGTACATTCAGTATTCTCGAAACAAACATGTCCCATGTAAAAGTGATCGAAAAGAATTCACGCATATCACTCCAAAACGGTATTATCAAGTGCACTCTTTGCGCGGACGGATCCATAATGTGGTCTTACCCCAAATTGATGTCCTGCATGTTACAAATCCTCACGAAGGCTAGACTGATATCACGCTATACATATAACTAGATTAACCTCAAAGGGGAATGTATGGTACCCTTTCATCTCCGTCACGTAAGTTACAAGAAAATAGTACGTAAGTTATGGCAGTGGAAACTCATTCCTGTTTGATGTTTCATCTTGTCTAATGCAGTAGTACATTTATTATTCTCGAAACAAACATGTCCCATGTCAAAGTGATCGAAAACAATTCACGCATATCACTCCAAAACGGTATTTTCTAGTGCACTCTTTGCGCGGACGGATCCGTAATGTGGTCTTACCCCTAATTGATGTCCTGCATGTTACAAATCTTCACGAAGGCTAGACTGATATCAAGCTACACATATAACTAGATTAACCTCAAAGGGAATGTATGGTACCCTTTCATCTCCGTCACGTAAGTTACAAGAAAATAGTACGTAAGTTATGGGAGTGGAAACTCATTCCTGTTTGATGTTTTATCTTGTCTAATGCAGTAGTACATTTATTATTCTCGAAACAAACATGTCCCATGTCAAAGTGATCGAAAACAATTCACGCATATCACTCCAAAACGGTATTTTGTAGTGCACTCTTTGCGCGGACGGATCCGTAATGTGGTCTTACCCCTAATTGATGTCCTGCTCGTTACAAATCTTCACGAAGGCTAGACAGATATCAAGCTACACATATAACAAGATTAACCTCAATGTGGAATGTATGGTACCCTTTCATCCCCGTCACGTAACTTACAACAAAATAGTACGTAAGTTATGGGAGTGGAAACTCATTACTGTTTGATGTTTTATCTTGTTTAATGCAGTAGTACATTCAGTATACTCGAAACAAACATGTCCCATGTAAAAGTGATCGAAAAGAATTCACGCATATCACTCCAAAACGGTATTATCAAGTGCACTCTTTGCGCGGACGGATCCATAATGTGGTCTTACCCCAAATTGATGTCCTGCATGTTACAAATCTTCACGAAGGCTAGACTGATATCACGCTACACATATAACTAGATTAACCTCAAAGGGGAATGTATGGTACCCTTTCATCTCCGTCACGTAAGTTACAAGAAAATAGTACGTAAGTTATGGCAGTGGAAACTCATTCCTGTTTGATGTTTCATCTTGTCTAATGCAGTAGTACATTTATTATTCTCGAAACAAACATGTCCCATTTAAAAGTGATCGAAAAGAATTCACGCATATCACTCCAAAACGGTATTATCAAGTGCACTCTTTGCGCGGACGGATCCATAATGTGGTCTTACCCCAAATTGATGTCCTGCATGTTACAAATCCTCACGAAGGCTAGACTGATATCACGCTACACATATAACTAGATTAACCTCAAAGGGGAATGTATGGTACCCTTCCATCTCCGTCACGTAAGTTACAAGAAAATAGTACGTAAGTTATGGCAGTGGAAACTCATTCCTGTTTGATGTTTTATCTTGTCTAATGCAGTAGTACATTTATTATTCTCGAAACAAACATGTCCCATGTCAAAGTGATCGAAAACAGTTGACGCATATCACTCCAAAACGGTATTTTGTAGTGCACTCTTTGAGCGGACGGATCCGTAATGTGGTCTTACCCCTAATTGATGTCCTGCACGTTACAAATCTTCACGTAGGCTAGACAGATATCACGCTACACATATAACAAGATTAACCTCAATGTGGAATGTATGGTACCCTTTCATCCCCGTCACGTAAGTTACAAGAAAATAGTACGTAAGTTATGGGAGTGGAAACTCATTCCTGTTTGATGTTTTATCTTGTTTAATGCAGAAGTACATTCAGTATTCTCGAAACAAACATGTCCCATGTAAAAGTGATCGAAAAGAATTCACGCATATCACTCCAAAACGGTATTATCAAGTGCACTCTTTGCGCGGACGGATCCATAATGTGGTCTTACCCCAAATTGATGTCCTGCATGTTACAAATCCTCACGAAGGCTAGACTGATATCACGCTATACATATAACTAGATTAACCTCAAAGGGGAATGTATGGTACCCTTTCATCTCCGTCACGTAAGTTACAAGAAAATAGTACGTAAGTTATGGCAGTGGAAACTCATTCCTGTTTGATGTTTCGTCTTGTCTAATGCAGTAGTACATTTATTATTCTCGAAACAAATATGTCCCATGTCAAAGTGATCGAAAACTATTCACGCATATCACTCCAAAACGGTATTTTCTAGTGCACTCTTTGCGTGGACGGATCCGTAATGTGGTCTTACCCCTAATTGATATCCTGCATGTTACAAATCTTCACGAAGGCTAGACTGATATCAAGCTACACATATAACTAGATTAACCTCAAAGGGGAATGTATGGTACCCTTTCATCTCCGTCACGTAAGTTACAAGAAAATAGTACGTAAGTTGTGGCAGTGGAAACTCATTCCTGTTTGATGTTTTATCTTGTCTAATGCAGTAGTACATTTATTATTCTCGAAACAAACATGTCCATGTCAAAGTGATCGAAAACAATTCACGCATATCACTCCAAAACGGTATTTTGTAGTGCACTCTTTGCGCGGACGGAT
The DNA here is from genome assembly GCA_020002185.1 of Paraescarpia echinospica. NCBI lineage: Eukaryota > Metazoa > Annelida > Polychaeta > Sabellida > Siboglinidae > Paraescarpia > Paraescarpia echinospica. The sequence goes on along the minus strand of JAHLWY010002305.1, from coordinate 7,449 downwards.
CCGTAATGTCGTCTTACCCCTAATTGATGTCCTGCTCGTTACAAATCTTCACGAAGGCTAGACAGATATCAAGCTACACATATAACAAGATTAACCTCAATGTGGAATGTATGGTACCCTTTCATCCCCGTCACGTAACTTACAAGAAAATAGTACGTAAGTTATGGGAGTGGAAACTCATTACTGTTTGATGTTTTATCTTGTTTAATGCAGTAGTACATTCGGCATTCTCGGTAAAACAAACATGTCCCATGTAAAAGTGATCGAAAAAGAATTCACGCATATCACCTCAAAACGGTATTTTGAAGTGCACTCTTTACGCGGACGGATCAGTAATGTGGTCTTACCCCAAATTGATGTCCTGCATGTTACAAATCTTCACGAAGGCTAGACTGATATCAAGCTACACATATAACTAGATTAACCTCAAAGGGGAATGTATGGTACCCTTTCATCTCCGTCACGTAAGTTACAAGAAAATAGTACGTAAGTTATGGGAGTGAAAACTCATTCCTGTTTGATGTTTTATCTTGTCTAATGCAGTAGTACATTTATTATTTCGAAACAAACATGTCCCATGTCAAAGTGATCGAAAAACATCACTCACGCATATCACTCCAAAACGGTATTTCTAGTGCACTCTTTGCGCGGACGGATCCGTAATGTGGTCTTACCCCAATTGATGTCCTGCATGTTACAAATCTTCACGAAGGCTAGACTGGATATCAAGATACACATATAACTAGATTAACCTCAAGGAATGTATGGTACCCCTTTCATCTCCGTCACGTAAGTTACAAGAAAATATACGTAAGTTGTGGCAGTGGAAACTCATTCCTGTTTGATGTTTTATCTTGTCTTAATGCAGTAGTACATTTTAGTATTCTCGAAAACAAACATGTCCCATGTCAAAGTGATCGAAAACAATCACGCATTATCAATTCAAAACGGTATTTCAAGTGCACTCTTTGCGCGGACGGATCCGTAATATGGTCTTACCCCAAATTGATGTCCTGCATGTTACAAATCTTCACGAAGGCTAGACTGATATCAAGTTACACATATAACTAGATAACCTCAAAGGGGAATGTATGGTACCCTTTCATCTCCGTCACGTAAGTTACAAGAAAATAGTTCGTAAGTTATGGCTGTGGAAACTCATTCCTGTTTGATGTTTTATCTTGTCTAATGCAGTAGTACATTTATTATTCTCGAAACAAACATGTCCATGTCAAAGTGATCGAAAACAATTCACGCATATCACTCCAAAACGGTATTTTCTAGTGCACTCTTTGTGCGGACGGATCCGTAATGTGCTCTTACCCCAAATTGATGTCCTGCATGTTACAAATCTTCACGAAGGCTAGACTGATATCAAGCTACACATATAACTAGATTAACCTCAAAGGGGAATGTATGGTACCCTTTCATCTCCGTCACGTAAGTTACAAGAAAATAGTACGTAAGTTATGGGAGTGAAAACTCATTACTGTTTGATGTTTTATCTTGTCTAATGCAGGTAGTACATTCAGTATTCTCGAAACATGTCCCATGTAAAGTGATCGAAAAGAATTCACGCATAATATCAATTCCAAAACGGTATTATCAAGTGCACTCTTTGCGCGGACGGATCCATAATGTATTCAATTCCAAATTGATGTCCTGCATGTTACAACCTCACGAAGGCTAGACTGATATCACGCTACACATATAACTAGATTGACCCTCAAAGGGGAAATGTATGGTACCCCTTCCATCTCCGTCACGTAAGCATAAAGAAATAGTACGTAAGTTATGGCAGTGGAAACTCATTCCTGTTTGATGTTTCCATCTTGTCTAATGCAGTAGTACATTTATTATTCTCGAAACAAACATGTCCCATGTCAAAGTGGTCGAAAACAATTCACGCATATCACTCCAAAACGGTATTTTCTAGTGCACTCTTTGCGCGGACGGATCCGTAATGTGGTCTTACCCCTAATTGATATCCTGCATGTTACAAATCTTCACGAAGGCTAGACTGATATCAAGCTACACATATAACTAGATTAACCTCAAAGGGGAATGTATGGTACCCTTTCATTTCCGTCACGTAAGTTACAAGAAAATAGTACGTAAGTTGTGGCAGTGGAAACTCATTCCTGTTTGATGTTTTATCTTGTCTAATGCAGTAGTACATTTATTATTCTCGAAACAAACATGTCCATGTCAAAGTGATCGAAAACAATTCACGCATATCACTCCAAAACGGTATTTTGTAGTGCACTCTTTGCGCGGACGGATCCGTAATGTCGTCTTACCCTTAATTGATGTCCTGCTCGTTACAAATCTTCACGAAGGCTAGACAGATATCAAGCTACACATATAACAAGATTAACCTCAATGTGGAATGTATGGTACCCTTTCATCCCCGTCACGTAACTTACAAGAAAATAGTACGTAAGTTATGGGAGTGGAAACTCATTACTGTTTGATGTTTTATCTTGTTTAATGCAGTAGTACATTCAGTATTCTCGAAACAAACATGTCCCATGTAAAAGTGATCGAAAAGAATTCACGCATATCACTCCAAAACGGTATTATCAAGTGCACTCTTTGCGCGGACGGATCCATAATGTGGTCTTACCCCAAACTGATGTCCTGCATGTTACAAATCCTCACGAAGGCTAAACTGATATCAAGCTACACATATAACTAGATTAATCTCAAAGGGGAATGTATGGTACCCTTTCATCTCCGTCACGTAAGTTACAAGAAAATAGTACGTAAGTTATGGCAGTGGAAACTCATTCCTGTTTGATGTTTTATCTTGTCTAATGCAGTCGTACATTTATTATTCTCGAAACAAACATGTCCCATGTCAAAGTGATCGAAAACTATTCACGCATATCACTCCAAAACGGTATTTTCTAGTGCACTCTTTGCGTGGACGGATCCGTAATGTGGTCTTACCCCTAATTGATATCCTGCATGTTACAAATCTTCACGAAGGCTAGACTGATATCAAGCTACACATATAACTAGATTAACCTCAAAGGGGAATGTATGGTACCCTTTCATCTCCGTCACGTAAGTTACAAGAAAATAGTACGTAAGTTGTGGCAGTGGAAACTCATTCCTGTTTGATGTTTTATCTTGTCTAATGCAATAGTACATTTATTATTCTCGAAACAAACATGTCCATGTCAAAGTGATCGAAAACAATTCACGCATATCACTCCAAAACGGTATTTTGTAGTGCACTCTTTGCGCGGACGGATCCGTAATGTCGTCTTACCCCTAATTGATGTCCTGCTCGTTACAAATCTTCACGAAGGCTAGACAGATATCAAGCTACACATATAACAAGATTAACCTCAATGTGGAATGTATGGTACCCTTTCATCCCCGTCACGTAACTTACAAGAAAATAGTACGTAAGTTATGGGAGTGGAAACTCATTACTGTTTGATGTTTTATCTTGTTTAATGCAGTAGTACATTCAGTATTCTCGAAACAAACATGTCCCATGTAAAAGAGATCGAAAAGAATTCACGCATATCACTCCAAAACGGTATTATCAAGTGCACTCTTTGCGCGGACGGATCCATAATGTGGTCTTACCCCAAATTGATGTCCTGCATGTTACAAATCCTCACGAAGGCTAGACTGATATCACGCTGCCACATATAACTAGATTAACCCTAAAGGGAATGTATACCCTTCCATCTCCGTCACGTAAGTTACAAGAAAATAGTACGTAAGTTATGGCAGTGGAAACTCATTCCTGTTTGATGTTCTCCATCTTGTCTAATGCAGTAGTACATTTTATTATTCTCGAAACAAACATGTCCCATTTAAAAAGTGATCGGGAAAGAATTCACGCATATATCACCCCAAAACGGTATTATCGCGCACTTTGCGCGACGGATCCATAATGTGGTCTTACCCCAAATTGATGTCCTGGCATGTTACAACCCTCACGAAGGCTAGACTGGATATCACGCTACACATATAACTAGATTAACTCAAAGGGATCGTGGCGGTACCCTCCATTCCGTCACGTAAGTTACAAGAAAATAGTACGTAAGTTATAGGTGTGAAAACTCATTCCCATTTGATGTTTTATCTTGTCTAATGCAGTAGTACATTCAGTATTCCCGAAACAAACGTGTCCCATCACAAAGTGATCGAAAAAAGTTCACGCATATCACACCAAAACGGTATTTTCAAGTGCACTCTTTGCGCGGACGGATCAGTAATGTGGTCTTACCCCAAATTGATGTCCTGCATGTTACAAATCTTCACGAAGGCTAGACTGATATCAAGCTACACATATAACTAGATTAACCGCAAAGGGGAATGTATGTTACCCTTTCATCTCCGTCACGTAAGTTATAAGAAAATAGTACGTAAGTTATAGGTGTGAAAACTCATTCCCATTTGAAGTTTTATCTTATCTAATGCAGTAGTACATTCAGTATTCTCGAAACAAACATGTCCCACGTAAAAGTGGATCGAAAAACAATTCACGCATATCACTCCAAAACGGTATTATCAAGTGCACTCTTTGCGCGGACGGATCCGTAATGTGGTCTTACCCCAAATTGATGTCCTGCATGTTTCAAATCTTCACGAAGGCTAGACTGATATCACGCTATACATATAACTAGATTAACCTCAAAGGGGAATGTATGGTACCCTTTCATCTCCGTCACGTAAGTTACAAGAAAATAGTACGTACGTTATGGCAGTGGAAACTCATTCCTGTTTGATGTTTCATCTTGTCTAATGCAGTAGTACATTTATTATTCTCGAAACAAACATGTCCCATGTCAAAGTGCGATCGAAAAACTATTCACGCATATCATCTAAAACGGCATTTTCTAGTGCACTTTGCGCGGACGGATCCGGTAATGTGGTCTTTACCCCACTGATATCCTGCATGTTACAAATCTCACGAAGGCTAGACTGATATCAAGTTACACATATAACCAGATTAACCTCAAAAGGGGAAATGTAAGGTACCTTCAGCTCCGTCACGTAAGTTAAGGCAGGAAAATGGTAGGTACGTAAGTTGTGGCAGGAAACTCATTCCTGTTTGATGTTTTATCTGTCTAATGCAGTAGTACATTTATTATTCTCGAAACAAACATGTCCATGTCAAAGGATCGAAAAACACCACGCATATCACTCCAAAACGGTATTTTGTAGTGCACTCTTTGCGCGGACGGATCCGTAATGTCGTCTACCCCTAATTGATGTCCTGTTCGTTACAAATCTCTTCACGAAGGCTACACTTATATCAAGCTACACATATAACTAGATTAACCTCAAAGGGGAATGTATGTTACCCTTTCATCTCCGTCACGTAAGTTACAAGAACATATTACGTAAGTTATAGGTGTGAAAACTAATTCCCATTTGAAGTTTTATCTTGTCTAATGCAGTAGTACATTCAGTATACTCGAAACAAACGTGTCCCATCACAAAGTGATCGAAAAAAATTAACGCATATCACACCAAAACGGTATTTTCAAGTGCACTCTTTGCGCGGACGAATCAGTAATGTGGTCTTACCCCAAATTGATGTCCTGCATGTTACAAATCTTCACGAAGGCTAGACAGATATCAATCTACCCATATAACTAGATTAACTCTCAAAGGGGAATGTGTGTTACCCTTTCTTCTCCGTCACGTAAGTTACAAGAAAATAGAACATAAGTTATTGGTGTGAAAACTAATTCCCATTTGAAGTTTTATCTTGTCTAATGCAGTAGTACATTCAGTATTCTCGAAACAAACGTGTCCCATCACAAAGTGATCGAAAAATTCACGCATATCACACCAAAACGGTATTTCTGCGTACTCTTTGCGCGGACGGATCAGTAATGTGGTCTTACCCCAAATTCGATGTCCTGCATGTTACAAATCTCACGAAGGTTAGACTGATACCGCTACTATTAAACCGATTAACTGCAAACGGGAATGTATGACATCTCCTTTCATCTCCGTCACGTAAGTTGGCTAAGAAAAATAGTACGTAAGTTATAGTGAAAACTCATTACCATTTGAAGTTTCCATGTTGTCTAATGCTGTAGTACATCCAGTATTCTCGAAACAAACGTGTCCCATCATAAAGTGATCAAAACAAATTCACGCATATCACACCAAAACGGTATTTTCGCGCACTCTTTGCGCGGACGGATTCGTAATGTGTCTTAATTCCCCAAACTGACAGTCTTGTATGTTGGCAAATCTTCACGAAGGTTAGACTGATATCAAGCTACACATATAACTAGATTAACCGCAAAGGGGAATGTATGTTACCCTTTCATCTCCGTCACGTAAGTTACAAGAAAATAGTACGTAAGTTATAGGTGTGAAAACTCATTCCCATTTGATGTTTTATCATGTCTAATGCAGTAGTACATTCAGTATTCTCGAAACAAACGTGTCCCATCACAAAGTGATCGAACAAATTCACGCATATCACACCAAAACGGTATTTTCAAGGGCACTTTTACGCGGACGGATCAGTAATGTGGTCTTACCCCAAATTGATGTCCTGCATGTTACAAATCTTCACGAAGGTTAGTCTAATATCAAGCTACACATATAACTAGATTAACCGCAAAGGGGAATGTATGTTACCCTTTCATCTCCGTCACGTAAGTTTCAAGAAAATAGTACGTAAGTTTTTGGTGTGAAAATTCATTCCCATTTGATGTTTTATGTTGTCTAATGCAGTAGTACATCCAGTATTCTCGAAACAAACGTGTCCCATCACAAAGTGATCGAAAAAAATTCACGCATATCACACCAAAACGGTATTTTCGCGCACCTTTGCGCGGACATTCAAATGTGGTTCCTACCCGGAAATTGGATGTGTCCCGTACGTCACAAATCACGAAGGCTAGACTGATATCAAGCTACACATATAACTAAATTAACCGCAAAGGGGAATGTATGTTACCCTTTCATCTCCGTCACGTAAGTTACAAGAAAATAGTACGTAAGTTATAGGTGTGAAAACTCATTCCCATTTGATGTTTTATCTTGTCTAATGCAGTAGTACATTCAGTATTCTCGAAACAAACGTGTACAATCACAAAGTGATCACAAAAAATTCACGCATATCACACCAAAGCGGTATTTTCAAGTGCACTCTTTGCGCGGACGGATCTGTAATGTGGTCTTACCCCAAATTGATGTCCTGCATGTTAAAAATCTTCACGAAGGATAGACTGATATCAAGCTACACATATAACTAGATTAACCTCAAAGGGGAATGTATGTTACCCTTTCATCTCCGTCACGTAAGTTACAAGAACATATTACGTAAGTTATAGGTGTGAAAACTCATTCCCATTTGATGTTTTATCTTGTCTAATGCAGTAGTACATTCAGTATTCTCGAAACAAAAGTGTCCCATCAGAAAGTGATCGAAAAAAATTCACGCATATCACA
>JAHLWY010002304.1:0-12688 GCA_020002185.1 Paraescarpia echinospica | reverse complement strand
CGTTCATTGGTTGGGAGCCAGTCCGACGAACACGCAGACTCAAGGAGGTTATATTTCTACTACATCAATGGAACACCGCAATAAATGGGCAAGAAGCGTTCATTGTTTGGAAACCAGTCCGAAGAACACACCGACTCAAGAACGTTATATTTCTACTACATTAATGAAACAACACATTAGATGGGCAAGAAGTGACGTTCATTGGTTGGGAGCCAGTCCGACTAACACGCCGACTCAAGGACGTTATTTTACTACTACATTAATGTAACACCACAGTAGATGGGCAAGAAGTGACGTTCATTGGTTGGGAGCCAGTCCGACGAACACGCAGACTCAAAGAGGTTATATTTCTACTACATCAATGAAACACCACAGTAAATGGTCAAGAAGCGTTCATTGTTTGGAAACCAGTCCAAAGAACACACCGACACAAGGACGTTATATTTCTACTACATTAATGAAACACCACAGAACATGGGCAAGAAGTGACGTTCATTGGTTCGTAGACAGTCCGACGATCACGTCGACTCAAGGATGTTATATTTATATTACATTAATGAAACAACACAGTAGATGGGCAAGAAGCGTTCATTGGTTAGGAGCCAGTCCGACGAACACGCCGACTCAAGGACGTTATATTTCTACTACATTAATGAAACACCACAGTAGATGGGCAAGAAGTGACGTTCATTGGATGGGAGCCAGTCCGACGAACACGCCGACTCAAGGACGTTATATTTATATTACATTAATGAAACAACACAGTAGATGGGCAAGAAGCGTTCATTGGTTGGGAGCCAGTCCGACGAACACGGCGACTCAAGGACGTCATATTTCTACTGCATAAATGAAACACCACAGTAGATGGGCAAGAAGCGTTCAATGGTTGGGAGCCAGTCTGACGAACACGCTGACTCAAGGACGTCATATTTCTACTGCATAAATGAAACACCACAGTAGATGGGCAAGAAGCGTTCAATGGTTGGGAAACAGTCCGACGAACAAGCCGACTGAAGAACGTTATATTTCTACTACATTAATGAAACACCACAGTAGATGGGCAAGAAGTGACGTTCATTGGTTGGGAGCCAGTCCGACGAAAACGCCGACTCAAGGACATTATATTTCAACTACATTCATGAAACACCACAGTAGATGGGCAAGAAGTGACGTTCATTGGTTGGGAGCCAGTCCGACGAACACGCAGACTCAAGGAGGTTATATTTCTACTACATCAATGAAACACCGCAGTAAATGGGCAAGAAGCGTTCATTGTTTGGAAACAAGTCCGAAGAACACACCGACTCAAGGACGTTATATTTCTACTACATTAATGAAACACCACAGTAGATGGGCAAGAAGTGACGTTCATTGGATGGGAGCCAGTCCGACTAACACGCCGACTCAAGGACGTTATTTTTCTACTACATTAATGTAACACCACAGTAGATGGGCAAGAAGTGACGTTCATTGGTTGGGAGCCAGTCCGACGAACACGCAGACTCAAAGAGGTTATATTTCTACTACATCAATGAAACACCACAGTAAATGGTCAAGAAGCGTTCATTGTTTGGAAACCAGTCCGAAGAACACGCCGACTCAACGACGTTATATTTCTATTACATTAATGAAACACCACAGTAGATGAGCAAGAAGCGTTCATTGGTTGGGAGCCAGTCTGACGAATACGCCGACTCAAGGACGTTATATTTCTACTGCATAAATGAAACACCACAGTAGATGGGCAAGTAGCGTTCAATGGTTGGGAGCCAGTCTGACGAACACGCCAACTCAAGGACGTCATATTTCTACTGCATAAATGAAACACCACAGTAGATGGGCAAGAAGCATTCAATGGTTGGGAAACAGTCCGACGAACAAGCCGACTGAAGAACGTTATATTTCTACTACATTAATGAAACACCACAGTAGATGGGCAAGAAGTGACGTTCATTGGTTGGGAGCCAGTCCGACGAAAACGCCGACTCAAGGGCGTTATATTTCTACTACATTAATGAAACACCACAGTAGATGGGCAAGAAGTGACGTTCACCATTGGTTTAGGAGCCAGTCGACGAACGCACCAGACTCAAGGAGGTTATATTTCTACTACATCAATGGAACACCACAATAAATGGGCAGAAGCGTTTCGGTGTTTTGGAAACCAGTCCAGAACACACCGACTCAGGAGCAGGTATATTTCTACTACATTAATAGAAACAACACATTAGATGGGCAGAAGTGAAAGCGTTCCCTGCATTTGGTTGGGAGCCAGTCCGACTAACCTGCGCCGACTCAAAGGACGTTATTTTACTACATTAATGCCAAGCACCACAGTAGATGGAGCCAAAGTGGCGTTCATTTGGTTTGGGAGCCAGTCCGACGAACACGCAGACTCAAAGAGGTTATATTTCTACTACATCAATGAAACACCACAGTAAATGGTCAAGAAGCGTTCATTGTTTGGAAACCAGTCCGAAGAACACGCCGACTCAACGACGTTATATTTCTATTACATTAATGAAACACCACAGTAGATGAGCAAGAAGCGTTCATTGGTTGGGAGCCAGTCTGATGAATACGCCGACTCAAGGACGTTATATTTCTACTGCATAAATGAAACACCACAGTAGATGGGCAAGAAGCGTTCAATGGTTGGGAACCAGTCCGTCGAACACGCCGACTCAAGGAAGTTATATTTCTACTACATTAATGAAACACCACAGTAGATGGGCAAGAAGTGACGTTCATTGGTTGGGAAACAGTCCGACGAACAAGCCGACTGAAGAACGTTATATTTCTACTACATTAATGAAACACCACAGTAGATGGGCAAGAAGTGACGTTCATTGGTTGGGAGCCATTCCGACGAAAACGCCGACTCAAGGACGTTATATTTCTACTACATTAATGAAACACCACAGTAGATGGGCAAGAAGAGACGTTCATTGGTTGGGAGCCAGTCCGACGAACACGCAGACTCAAGGAGGTTATATTTCTACTACATCAATGAAACACCGCAGTAAATGGGCAAGAAGCGTTCATTGTTTGGAAACAAGTCCGAAGAACACACCGACTCAAGGACGTTATATTTCTACTACACTAATGAAACACCACATTAGATGGGCAAGAAGTGACGTTCATTGGATGGGAGCCAGTCCGACTAACACGCCGACTCAAGGACGTTATTTTTCTACTACATTAATGTAACACCACAGTAGATGGGCAAGAAGTGACGTTCATGGTTGGGAGCCAGTCCGACGAACACGCAGACTCAAAGAGGTTATATTTCTACTACATCAATGAAACACCACAGTAAATGGTCAAGAAGCGTTCATTGTTTGGAAACCAGTCCAAAGAACACACCGACTCAAGGACGTTATATTTCTACTACATTAATGAAACACCACAGAACATGGGCAAGAAGTGACGTTCATTGGTTCGGAGCCAGTCCGACGAACACGCCGACTCAAGGACGTTATATTTATATTACATTAATGAAACAACATAGTAGTTGGGCAAGAAGCGTTCATTGGTTAGGAGCCAGTCCGACGAACACGCCGACTCAAGGACGTTATATTTCTACTACATTAATGAAACACCACAGTAGATGGGCAAGAAGTGACGTTCATTGGATGGGAGCCTGTCCGACGAACACGCCGACTCAAGGACGTTATATTTATATTACATTAATGAAACAACACAGTAGATGGGCAAGAAGCGTTCATTGGTTGCGAGCCAGTCCGACGAACACGGCGACTCAAGGATGTTGTATTTCTACTACATTAATGAAACACCTCAGTAGATGGGCAAGAAGTGACGTTCATTGTTTGGAAACCAGTCCGAAGAACACGCCGTCTCAACGACGTTATATTTCTATTACATTAATGAAACACCGCAGTAGATGGGCAAGAAGCGTTCATTGGTTGGGAGCCAGTCCGACGAACACGCCGACTCAAGGACGTCATATTTCTACTGCATAAATGAAACACCACAGTAGATGGGCAAGAAGCGTTCAATGGTTGGGAGCCAGTCTGACGAACACGCCGACTCAAGGACGTCATATTTCTACTGCATAAATGAAACACCACAGTAGATGGGCAAGAAGCGTTCAATGGTTGGGAAACAGTCCGACGAACAAGCCGACTGAAGAACGTTATATTTATACTACATTAATGAAACACCACAGTAGATGGGCAAGAAGTGACGTTGATTGGTTGGGAGCCAGTCCGACGAAAACGCCGACTCAAGGACGTTATATTTCTACTACATTAATGAAACTCCACAGTAGATGGGCAAGAAGCGTTCAATGGTTGGGAACCAGTCCGTCGAACACGCCGACTCAAGGACGTTATATTTATATTACATTAATGAAACACCGCAGTAGATGGGCAAGAAGCGTTCATTGGTTGGGAGCCAGTCTGACGAACACGCCGACTCAAGGACGTCATATTTCTACTGCATAAATGAAACACCACAGTAGATGGGCAAGAAGCGTTCAATGGTTGGGAACCAGTCCGTCGAACACGCCGACTCAAGGACATTATATTTCTACTACATTAATGAAACACCACAGTAGATGGGCAAGAAGTGACGTTCATTGGTTGGGAAACAGTCCGACGAACAAGCCGACTGAAGAACGTTATATTTCTACTACGTTAATGAAATACCACAGTAGATGGGCAAGAAGTGACGTTCATTGGTTGGGAGCCATCCGACGAAAACGCCGACTCAAGGACTTTATATTTCTACTACATTAATGAAACACCGCAGTGGGCAAGAAATTGTTTGGAAACCAGTCCGAAGAACAAGACTCAAGACGTTATATTTCTTACATTAATGTAGATTGGAAACCAGTCCGAAGAACACACCGACTCAAGGACGTTATATTTCTACTACATTAATGAAACACCACATTAGATGGGCAAGAAGTGACGTTCATTGGTTGGGAGGCAGTCCGACTAACACGCCGACTCAAGGACGTTATTTTTCTACTACATTAATGTAACACCACAGTAGATGGGCAAGAAGTGACGTTCATGGTTGGGAGCCAGTCCGACGAACACGCAGACTCAAAGAGGTTATATTTCTACTACACCAATGAAACACCACAGTAAATGGTCAAGAAGCGTTCATTGTTTGGAAACCAGTCCAAAGAACACACCGACTCAAGGACGTTATATTTCTAATACATTAATGAAACACCACAGAACATGGGCAAGAAGTGACGTTCATTGGTTCGGAGCCAGTCCGACGAACACGCCGACTCAAGGGCAAGAAGATAGGCAAGAAGCGTTCATTGGTTAGGAGCCAGTCCGACGAACACGCCGACTCAAGGACGTAATATTTCTACTACATTAATGAAACACCACAGTAGATGGGCAAGAAGTGACGTTCATTGGTTGGGAGCCAGTCCGACGAACACGCAGACTCAAGGGGGTTATATTTCTACTACATCAATGAAAATACCGCAGTAAATGGGCAAGAAGCGTTCATTGTTTGGAAACCAGTCCGAAGAACACACCGACTCAAGTACGTTATATTTCTACTACATTAATGAAACACCACATTAGACGGGCAAGAAGTGACGTTCATTGGTTGGGAGCCAGTCCGACTAACACGCCGACTCAAGGACGTTATTTTTCTACTACATAAATGAAACACCACAGTAGATGGGCAAGAAGTGACGTTCATTGGATGGGAGCCAGTCCGACGATCACGCCGACTCAAGGACGTTATATATATATTACATTAATGAAACAACACAGTAGATGGGCAAGAAGCGTTCATTGGTTGGGAGCCAGTCCGACGAACACGCCGACTCAAGGACGTTATATTTCTACTACATTAATGAAACACCACAGTAGATGGGCAAGAAGTGACGTTCATTGTTTGGAAACCAGTCCGAAGAACACGCCGACTCAACGACGTTATATTTCTATTACATTAATGAAACACCGCAGTAGATGGGCAAGAAGCGTTCATTGGTTGGGAGCCAGTCCGACGAACACGCCGACTCAAGGACGCTATATTTCTACTACATTAATGAAACACCACAGTAGATGGGCAAGAAGTGACGTTCATTAGTTGGGAAACAGCCCGACGAACAAGCCGACTGAAGAACGTTATATTTCTACTACATTAATGAAACACCACAATAGATGGGCAAGAAGTGACGTTCATTGGTTGGGAGCCAGTCCGACGAAAACGCCGACTCAAGGACGTTATATTTCTACTACATTAATTAAACACCACAGTAGATGGGCAAGAAGTGACGTTCATTGGTTTGGAGCCAGTCCGACGAACACGCAGACTCAAGGAGGTTATATTTCTACTACATCAATGAAACACCGCAGTAAATGGGCAAGAAGCGTTCATTGTTTGGAAACCAGTCCGAAGAACACGCCGACTCAACGACGTTATATTTCTATTACATTAATGAAACACCGCAGTAGATGGGCTAGAAGCGTTCATTGGTTGGGAGCCAGTCCGACGAACACGGCGACTCAAGGACGTTATATTTCTACTACATTAATGAAACACCACAGTAGATGGGCAAGAAGTGACGTTCATTGTTTGGAAACCAGTCCGAAGAACACGCCGACTCAACGACGTTATATTTCTATTACATTAATGAAACACCGCAGTAGATGGGCAAGAAGCGTTCATTGGTTGGGAGCCAGTCCGACGAACACGCCGACTCAAGGACGTCATATTTCTACTGCATAAATGAAACACCACAGTAGATGGGCAAGAAGCGTTCAATGGTTGGGAGCCAGTCTGACGAACACGCCGACTCAAGGACGTCATATTTCTATTGCATAAATGAAACACCACAGTAGATGGGCAAGAAGCGTTCAATGGTTGGGAAACAGTCCGACGAACAAGCCGACTGAACAACGTTATATTTCTACTACATTAATGAAACACCACAGTAGATGAGCAAGAAGTGACGTTCATTGGTTGGGAGCCAATCCGACGAAAACGCCGACTCAAGGACGTTATAGTTCTACTACATTAATGAAACACCACAGTAGATGGGCAAGAAGTGACGTTCATTGGTTGGGAGCCAGTCCGACGAACACGCAGACTCAAGGGTTATATTTCTACTACATCAATGAAAACACCGCAGTAAATGGGCAAGAAACGTTCGTGTTTGGAAACCAGTCCGAAGAACACACCGACTCAAGGACGTTATATTTCTACTACATTAATGAAACACCACGATGGAGCGGGCGAAAGTGACGTTCATTGGTTGGGAGCCAGTCCACGACTAACACGCCGACTCAAGGACGTTATTTTTCTACCCATAAATGAAACACCACAGTAGATGGGCAAGAAGTGACGTTCATTGGATGGGAGCCAGTCCGACGATCACGCCGACTCAAGGACGTTATATATATATTACATTAATGAAACAACACAGTAGATGGGCAAGAAGCGTTCATTGGTTGGGAGCCAGTCCGACGAACACGGCGACTCAAGGACGTTATATTTCTACTACATTAATGAAACACCACAGTAGATGGGCAAGAAGTGACATTCATTGTTTGGAAACCAGTCCGAAGAACACGCCGACTCAACGACGTTATATTTCTATTACATTAATGAAACACCGCAGTAGATGGGCAAGAAGCGTTCATTGGTTGGGAGCCAGTCCGACGAACACGCCGACTCAAGGACGTCATATTTCTACTACATTAATGAAACACCACAGTAGATGGGCAAGAAGCGTTCAATGGTTGGGAGCCAGTCTGACGAACACGCCGACTCAAGGACGTCATATTTCTACTGCATAAATGAAACACCACAGTAGATGGGCAAGAAGCGTTCAATGGTTGGGAAACAGTCCGACGAACAAGCCGACTGAACAACGTTATATTTCTACTACATTAATGAAACACCACAGTAGATGGGCAAGAAGTGACGTTCATTGGTTGGGAGCCAATCCGACGAAAACGCCGACTCAAGGACGTTATAGTTCTACTACATTAATGAAACACCACAGTAGATGGGCAAGAAGTGACGTTCATTGGTTGGGAGCCAGTCCGACGAACACGCCGACTCAAGGAGGTTATATTTCTACTACATCAATGAAACACCGCAGTAGATGGGCAAGAAGCGTTCATTGTTTGGAAACCAGTCCGAAGAACACACCGACTCAAGGACGTTATATTTCTACTACATTAATGAAACACCACATTAGACGGGCAAGAAGTGACGTTCATTGGTTGGGAGCCAGTCCGACTAACACGCCGACTCAAGGACGTTATTTTTCTACTACATAAATGAAACACCACAGTAGATGGGCAAGAAGTGACGTTCATTGGATGGGAGCCAGTCCGACGATCACGCCGACTCAAGGACGTTATATATATATTACATTAATGAAACAACACAGTAGATGGGCAAGAAGCGTTCATTGGTTGGGAGCCAGTCCGACGAACACGGCGACTCAAGGACGTTATATTTCTACTACATTAATGAAACACCACAGTAGATGGGCAAGAAGTGACATTCATTGTTTGGAAACCAGTCCGAAGAACACGCCGACTCAACGACGTTATATTTCTATTACATTAATGAAACACCGCAGTAGATGGGCAAGAAGCGTTCATTGGTTGGGAGCCAGTCCGACGAACACGCCGACTCAAGGACGTCATATTTCTACTGCATAAATGAAACACCACAGTAGATGGGCAAGAAGCGTTCAATGGTTGGGAGCCAGTCTGACGAACACGCCGACTCAAGGACGTCATATTTCTATTGCATAAATGAAACACCACAGTAGATGGGCAAGAAGCGTTCAATGGTTGGGAAACAGTCCGACGAACAAGCCGACTGAACAACGTTATATTTCTACTACATTAATGAAACACCACAGTAGATGAGCAAGAAGTGACGTTCATTGGTTGGGAGCCAATCCGACGAAAACGCCGACTCAAGGACGTTATAGTTCTACTACATTAATGAAACACCACAGTAGATGGGCAAGAAGTGACGTTCATTGGTTGGGAGCCAGTCCGACGAACACGCAGACTCAAGGGGGTTATATTTCTACTACATCAATGAAAACACCGCAGAAAATGGGCAAGAAGCGTTCATTGTTTGGAAACCAGTCCGAAGAACACACCGACAAGGACGTTATATTTCTACTACATTAGTAAGAGCACCATTAGACGGGCAGAAGTGACGTTCATTGGTTGGGAGCCAGTCCGACTAACACGCCGACTCAAGGACGTTATTTTTCTACTACATAAATGAAACACCACAGTAGATGGGCAAGAAGTGACGTTAATTGGATGGGAGCCAGTCCGACGAACACGCCGACTCAAGGACGTTATATATATATTACATTAATGAAACAACACAGTAGATGGGCAAGAAGCGTTCATTGGTTGGGAGCCAGTCCGACGAACACGGCGACTCAAGGACGTTATATTTCTACTACATTAATGAAACACCACAGTAGATGGGCAAGAAGTGACGTTCATTGTTTGGAAACCAGTCCGAAGAACACGCCGACTCAACGACGTTATATTTCTATTACATTAATGAAACACCGCAGTAGATGGGCAAGAAGCGTTCATTGGTTGGGAGCCAGTCCGACGAACACGCCGACTCAAGGATGTCATATTTCTACTGCATAAATGAAACACCACAGTAGATGGGCAGAAGCGTTCAATGGTTGGAGCCAGTCGGCAAGACACGCCGACTCCAAAGGACGTCATATTTCTATTGCATAAAATGAAACACCGCAGTAGATGGGCAAGAAGCGTTCAATGGTTGGGAAACGGTCCGACAGACAAGCCGACTGAACAACGTTATATTTCTACTACATTAATGAAACACCACAGTAGATGGGCAAGAAGTGACGTTCATTGGTTGGGAGCCAATCCGACGAAAACGCCGACTCAAGGACGTTATAGTTCTACTACATTAATGAAACACCACAGTAGATGGGCAAGAAGTGACGTTCATTGGTTGGGAGCCAGTCCGACGAACACGCAGACTCAAGGGTGTTATATTTCTACTACATCAATGAAAACACCGCAGTAAATGGGCAAGAAGCGTTCATTGTTTGGAAACCAGTCCGAAGAACACACCGACTCAAGGACGTTATATTTCTACTACATTAATGAAACACCACATTAGACGGGCAAGAAGTGACGTTCATTGGTTGGGAGCGGTCGACTAACATACGACTCAAAGGACGTTATTTTCTACTACATAAATGAAACACCCACAGTAGATGGGCAAAGTGACGTTCATTGGATGCAGAGACCAGTCGACGAACACGCCGACTCAACGACGTTATATTTCTATTACATTAATGAAACACCGCAGTAGATGGGCAAGAAGCGTTCATTGGTTGGGAGCCAGTCCGACGAACACGCCGACTCAAGGACGTCATATTTCTACTGCATAAATGAAACACCACAGTAGATGGGCAAGAAGCGTTCAATGGTTGGGAGCCAGTCTGACGAACACGCCGACTCAAGGACGTCATATTTCTATTGCATAAATGAAACACCACAGTAGATGGGCAAGAAGCGTTCAATGGTTGGGAAACAGTCCGACGAACAAGCCGACTGAACAACGTTATATTTCTACTACATTAATGAAACACCACAGTAGATGGGCAAGAAGTGACGTTCATTGGTTGGGAGCCAATCCGACGAAAACGCCGACTCAAGGACGTTATAGTTCTACTACATTAATGAAACACCACAGTAGATGGGCAAGAAGTGACGTTCATTGGTTGGGAGCCAGTCCGACGAACACGCAGACTCAAGGGGGTTATATTTCTACTACATCAATGAAAACACCGCAGTAAATGGGCAAGAAGCGTTCATTGTTTGGAAACCAGTCCGAAGAACACACCGACTCAAGTACGTTATATTTCTACTACATTAATGAAACACCACATTAGACGGGCAAGAAGTGACGTTCATTGGTTGGGAGCCAGTCCGACTAACACGCCGACTCAAGGACGTTATTTTTCTACTACATAAATGAAACACCACAGTAGATGGGCAAGAAGTGACGTTCATTGGATGGGAGCCAGTCCGACGAACACGCCGACTCAAGGACGTTATATATATATTACATTAATGAAACAACACAGTAGATGGGCAAGAAGCGTTCATTGGTTGGGAGCCAGTCCGACGAACACGGCGACTCAAGGACGTTATATTTCTACTACATTAATGAAACACCACAGTAGATGGGCAAGAAGTGACGTTCATTGTTTGGAAACCAGTCCGAAGAACACGCCGACTCAACGACGTTATATTTCTATTACATTAATGAAACACCGCAGTAGATGGGCAAGAAGCGTTCATTGGTAGGGAGCCAGTCCGACGAACACGCCGACTCAAGGACGCTATATTTCTACTACATTAATGAAACACCACAGTAGATGGGCAAGAAGTGACGTTCATTAGTTGGGAAACAGCCCGACGAACAAGCCGACTGAAGAACGTTATATTTCTACTACATTAATGAAACACCACAATAGATGGGCAAGAAGTGACGTTCATTGGTTGGGAGCCAGTCCGACGAAAACGCCGACTCAAGGACGTTATATTTCTACTACATTAATTAAACACCACAGTAGATGGGCAAGAAGTGACGTTCATTGGTTTGGAGCCAGTCCGACGAACACGCAGACTCAAGGAGGTTATATTTCTACTACATCAATGAAACACCGCAGTAAATGGGCAAGAAGCGTTCATTGTTTGGAAACCAGTCCGAAGAACACGCCGACTCAACGACGTTATATTTCTATTACATTAATGAAACACCGCAGTAGATGGGCTAGAAGCGTTCATTGGTTGGGAGCCAGTCCGACGAACACGGCGACTCAAGGACGTTATATTTCTACTACATTAATGAAACACCACAGTAGATGGGCAAGAAGTGACGTTCATTGTTTGGAAACCAGTCCGAAGAACACGCCGACTCAACGACGTTATATTTCTATTACATTAATGAAACACCGCAGTAGATGGGCAAGAAGCGTTCATTGGTTGGGAGCCAGTCCGACGAACACGCCGACTCAAGGACGTCATATTTCTACTGCATAAATGAAACACCACAGTAGATGGGCAAGAAGCGTTCAATGGTTGGGAGCCAGTCTGACGAACACGCCGACTCAAGGACGTCATATTTCTATTGCATAAATGAAACACCACAGTAGATGGGCAAGAAGCGTTCAATGGTTGGGAAACAGTCCGACGAACAAGCCGACTGAACAACGTTATATTTCTACTACATTAATGAAACACCACAGTAGATGAGCAAGAAGTGACGTTCATTGGTTGGGAGCCAATCCGACGAAAACGCCGACTCAAGGACGTTATAGTTCTACTACATTAATGAAACACCACAGTAGATGGGCAAGAAGTGACGTTCATTGGTTGGGAATGATCCGACGAACACGCAGACTCAGGGAGTTATATTTCTACTACATCAATGAAAACACCGCAGTAAATGGGCAAGAAGCGTTCATTGTTTGGAAACCAGTCCGAAGAACACACCGACTCAAGTACGTTATATTTCTACTACATTAATGAAACACCACATTAGACGGGCAAGAAGTGACGTTCATTGGTTGGGAGCCAGTCCGACTAACACGCCGACTCAAGGACGTTATATTTCTACTACATAAATGAAACACCACAGT
>JAHLWY010002303.1:0-12702 GCA_020002185.1 Paraescarpia echinospica | reverse complement strand
TGTAAAGCGCTTTGACCAGTCCTAAGGACTGGATACTGCGCTATATAAGAACAGGTCTGCCAGGGAGTAAAGTGTAAAGTGCCTTGAGCAGTCCTAAGGGCTGGATACTGCGCTATATAAGAACAGGTCTGTCAGGGAGTAACGTGTAAAGCGCTTTGAGCAGTCCTAAGGACTAGATACTGCGCTATATAAGAACAGGTCTGCAAGGGAGTAAAGTGTAAAGTGCCTTGAGCAGTTCTAAGGACTGGATACTGCGCTATATAAGAACATGTCTGCCAGGGAGTAAAGTGTAAAGTGCCTTGAGCAGTTCTAAGGACTGGATACTGCGCTATATCAGAACAGGTCTGCCAGGGAGTAAAGTGTAAAGCGCTTTGAGCAGTCGTGAGGACTGGATACTGCGGTATATAAGAACAGGTCTGCCAGGGAGTAAAGTGTGAAGTGCCTTGAGCAGTTCTAAGGACTGGATACTGCGCTATAGAAGAACAGGTCTGCCAGGGAGTAGAGGGTAAAGTGCCTTGAGCAGTCCTAAGGGCTGGATACTGTGCTATATAAGAACAGGTCTGCCAGGGAGTAAAGTGTAAAGTGCTTTGAGCAGTCCTGAGGACTGGATACTGCGCTATATAAGAACAGGTCTGCCAGGGAGTAAAGTGTGAAGTGCCTTGAGCAGTTCTAAGGACTGGATACTGCGCTATATAAGAACAGGTCTGCCAGGGAGTAGAGGGTAAAGTGCCTTGATCAGTTCTAAGGACTGGTTACTGCGTTATATAAGAACAGGTCTGCCAGGGAGTAAAGTGTAAAGCGTTTTCAGCAGTCCTGAGGACTGGATACTGCGCTATATAAGAAAAGGTCTGCCAGGGAGTAAAGTGTGAAGGGCCTTGAGCAGTTCTAAGGACTGGATACTGCGCTATATAAGAACAGGTCTGCCAGGGAGTAGAGTGTAAAGTGCCTTGAGAAGTCCTAAGGGCTGGATACTGCGCTATATAAGAATAGGTCTGCCAGGGAGTAAAGTGTAAAGTGCCTTGAGCAGTCCTAAGGGCTGGATACTGCGCTATATAAGAACAGGTCTGCCAGGGAGTAAAGTGTAAAGCGCTTTGACCAGTCTTGAGGACTGGATACTGCGCTATATAAGAACAGGTCTGCCAGGGAGTAAAGTGTGAAGTGCCTTGAGCAGTTCTAAGGACTGGATACTGCGCTATATAAGAACAGGTCTGCCAGGGAGTAGAGTGTAAAGTGCCTTGAGCAGTCCTAAGGGCTCGATACTGTGCTATATAAGAACAGGTCTGCCAGGAAGTAAAGTGTAAAGTGCCTTGAGCAGTCCTAAGGACTGGATACTGCGCTATATAAGAACAGGTCTGCCAGGGAGTAAAGTGTACAGTGTACTTTGAGCAGTCCTGGGGACTGGATACTGCGCTATATAAGAACAGGTCTGCCAGGGAGTAAAGTATACAGTGTACTTTGAGCAGTCCTGGGGACTGGATACTGCGCTATATAAGAACAGGTCTGCCAGGGAGTAAAGCGTACAGTGTACTTTGAGCAGTCCTGAGGACTGGATACTGCGCTATATAAGAACAGGTCTGCCAGGGAGTAAAGTGTAAAGCGCTTTGAGCAGTCCTGGGGACGGGATACTGCGCTATATAAGAACAGATCTGCCAGGGAGTAAAGCGTACAGTGTACTTTGAGCAGTCCTGAGGACTGGATACTGCGCTATATAAGAACAGGTCTGCCAGGCAGTAAAGTGTAAAGTGCCTTGAGCAGTCCTAAGGGCTGGATACTGCGCTATATAAGAACAGGTCTGCCAGGGAGCAAAGTGTAAAGCGCATTCAGCAGTTCTAAGGACTGGATACTGCGCTATATAAGAACAGGTCTGCCAGGGAACAAAGTGTAAAGCGCTTTCAGCAGTCCTAAGGACTGGATACTGCGCTATATAAGAACAGGTCTGCCAGGGAGTAAAGTGTAAAGTGCCTTGAGCAGTCCTAATGACTGGCTACTGTGCTATATAAGAACAGGTCTGCCAGGGAGTAAAGTGTAAAGCGTTTTGAGCAGTCCTGAGGATTGGATACTGCGCTATATAAGAACAGGTCTGCCAGGGAGTAAAGTGTAAAGTGCTTTGAGCAGTTCTAAGGACTGGATACTGCGCTATATAAGAACAGGTCTGCCAGGTAATAGAGTGTAAAGTGCCTTGAGCAGTCCTAAAGGCTGGATACTGCGCTATATAAGAACAGGTCTGTTAGGGAGTAACGTGTAAAGCGCTTTGAGCAGTCCTAAGACTAGATACTGCGCTATATAAGAACAGGTCTGCAAGGGAGTAAAGTGTAAAGTGCCTTGAGCAGTTCTAAGGACTGGATACTGCGCTATATAAGAACATGTCTGCCAGGGAGTAAAGTGTAAAGTGCCTTGAGCAGTTCTAAGGACTGGATACTGCGCTATATCAGAACAGGTCTGCCAGGGAGTAAAGTGTAAAGCGCTTTGAGCAGTCGTGAGGACTGGATACTGCGCTATATAAGAACAGGTCTGCCAGGGAGTAAAGTGTGAAGTGCCTTGAGCAGTTCTAAGGACTGGATACTGCGCTATATAAGAACAGGTCTGCCAGGGAGTAGAGGGTAAAGTGCCTTGAGCAGTCCTAAGGGCTGGATACTGTGCTATATAAGAACAGGTCTGCCAGGGAGTAAAGTGTAAAGTGCTTTGAGCAGTCCTGAGGACTGGATACTGCGCTATATAAGAACAGGTCTGCCAGGGAAAAAAATGTAAAGTGCCTTGAGCAGTTCTAAGGACTGGTTACTGCGTTATATAAGAACAGGTCTGCCAGGGAGTAAAGTGTACAGTGTACTTTGAGCAGTCCTGGGGACTGGATACTGCGCTATATAAGAACAGGTCTGCCAGGGAGTAAAGTATACAGTGTACTTTGAGCAGTCCTGGGGACTGGATACTGCGCTATATAAGAACAGGTCTGCCAGGGAGTAAAGCGTACAGTGTACTTTGAGCAGTCCTGAGGACTGGATACTGCGCTATATAAGAACAGGTCTGCCAGGGAGGAAAGAGTACAGTGTACTTTGAGCAGTCCTGGGGACTGGATACTGCGCTATATAAGAACAGGTCTGCCAGGGAGTAAAGTATACAGTGTACTTTGAGCAGTCCTGGGGACTGGATACTGCGCTATATAAGAACAGGTCTGCCAGGGAGTAAAGCGTACAGTGTACTTTGAGCAGTTCTGAGGACTGGATACTGCGCTATATAAGAACAGGTCTGCCAGGGAGTAAAGTGTAAAGCGTTTTGAGCAGTCCTGAGGATTGGATACTGCGCTATATAAGAACAGGTCTGCCAGGGAGTAAAGTGTAAAGTGCTTTGAGCAGTTCTAAGGACTGGATACTGCGCTATATAAGAACAGGTCTGCCAGGTAATAGAGTGTAAAGTGCCTTGAGCAGTCCTAAAGGCTGGATACTGCGCTATATAAGAACAGGTCTGTTAGGGAGTAACGTGTAAAGCGCTTTGAGCAGTCCTAAGACTAGATACTGCGCTATATAAGAACAGGTCTGCAAGGGAGTAAAGTGTAAAGTGCCTTGAGCAGTTCTAAGGACTGGATACTGCGCTATATAAGAACATGTCTGCCAGGGAGTAAAGTGTAAAGTGCCTTGAGCAGTTCTAAGGACTGGATACTGCGCTATATAAGAACAGGTCTGCCAGGGAGTAAAGTGTAAAGCGCTTTGAGCAGTCGTGAGGACTGGATACTGCGCTATATAAGAACAGGTCTGCCAGGGAGTAAAGTGTGAAGTGCCTTGAGCAGTTCTAAGGACTGGATAATGCGCTATATATAAGAACAGGTCTGCCAGGGAGTAGAGGGTAAAGCGCCTCTACAGTCCTATAATGGATACTGTGCTATATAAGAACAGGTCTGCCAGGGAGTAAAGTGTAAGTGTTTTGAGCAGTCCTGGAGGGACTGGATACTGCGCCATATAAGAACAGGTCTGCCAGGAAAAATGTAAAGCGCCTTGAGCAGTTCTAAGGGACTGGTTACTGCGTGCTATATAAGAACAGGTCTGCCAGGGAGTAAAGTGTACAGTGTAATTTTGAGCAGTCCTGGGGACTGGATAATTGCGCTATATAAGAATTGCCAGGGAGCAAAGTATATTATGTAATTTTGAGCAGTCCCGAGGACTGGATACTGCGCTATATAAGAACAGGTCTGCCAGGGAGTAAAGTGTAAAGCGCTGTGAGCAGTCCTGAGGACTGGATACTGCACTATATAAGAACAGGTCTGCCAGGGAGTAAAGTGTAAAGTGCTGTGAGCAGTCCCGAGGACTGGATACTGCGCTATATAAGAACAGGTCTGCTAGGGAGTAAAGTGTAAAGCGCTGTGAGCAGTCCTGAGGACTGGATACTGCACTATATAAGAACAGGTCTGCCAGGGAGTAAAGTGTAAAGCGCTGTGAGCAGTCCTGAGGACTGGATACTGCGCTATATAAGAACAGGTCTGCTAGGGAGTAAAGTGTAAAGCGCTGTGAGCAGTCCTGAGGACGGGGATACTGCGCTGTATAAGAACACATCTGCCAGGGAGTAAAGCGTACAGTGTACTTTGAGCAGTCCTGAGGACTGGATACTGCGCTATATAAGAACAGGTCTGCCAGGCAGTAAAGTGTAAAGTGCCTTGAGCAGTCCTAAGGGCTGGATACTGCGTTATATAAGAACAGGTCTGCCAGGGAGCAAAGTGTAAAGCGCATTCAGCAGTTCTAAGGACTGGATACTGCGCTATATAAGAACAGGTCTGCCAGGGAACAAAGTGTAAAGCGCTTTCAGCAGTCCTAAGGACTGGATACTGCGCTATATAAGAACAGGTCTGCCAGGGAGTAACGTGTAAAGCGCTTTGAGCAGTCCTAAGACTAGATACTGCGCTATATAAGAACAGGTCTGCAAGGGAGTAAAGTGTAAAGTGCCTTGAGCAGTTCTAAGGACTGGATACTGCGCTATATAAGAACATGTCTGCCAGGGAGTAAAGTGTAAAGTGCCTTGAGCAGTTCTAAGGACTGGATACTGCGCTATATCAGAACAGGTCTGCCAGGGAGTAAAGTGTAAAGCGCTTTCAGCAGTCGTGAGGAGTGGATACTGCGCTATATAAGAACAGGTCTGCCAGGGAGTAAAGTGTGAAGTGCCTTGAGCAGTTCTAAGGACTGGATACTGCGCTATATAAGAACAGGTCTGCCAGGGAGTAGAGGGTAAAGTGCCTTGAGCAGTCCTAAGGGCTGGATACTGTGCTATATAAGAACAGGTCTGCCAGGGAGTAAAGTGTAAAGTGCTTTGAGCAGTCCTGAGGACTGGATACTGCGCTATATAAGAACAGGTCTGCCAGGGAGGAAAGAGTACAGTGTACTTTGAGCAGTCCTGGGGACTGGATACTGCGCTATATAAGAACAGGTCTGCCAGGGAGTAAAGATTACAGTGTACTTTGAGCAGTCCTGGGGACTGGATACTGCGCTATATAAGAACAGGTCTGCCAGGGAGTAAAGCGTACAGTGTACTTTGAGCAGTTCTGAAGACTGGATACTGCGCTATATAAGAACAGGTCTGCCAGGGAGTAAAGTGTAAAGCGCTTTGAGCAGTCCTGGGGACGGGATACTGCGCTGTATAAGAACACATCTGCCAGGGAGTAAAGCGTACAGTGTACTTTGAGCAGTCCTGAGGACTGGATACTGCGCTATATAAGAACAGGTCTGCCAGGCAGTAAAGTGTAAAGTGCCTTGAGCAGTCCTAAGGGCTGGATACTGCGCTATATAAGAACAGGTCTGCCAGGGAGCAAAGTGTAAAGCGCATTCAGCAGTTCTAAGGACTGGATACTGCGCTATATAAGAACAGGTCTGCCAGGGAACAAAGTGTAAAGCGCTTTCAGCAGTCCTAAGGACTGGATACTGCGCTATATAAGAACAGGTCTGCCAGGGAGTAACGTGTAAAGCGCTTTGAGCAGTCCTAAGACTAGATACTGCGCTATATAAGAACAGGTCTGCAAGGGAGTAAAGTGTAAAGTGCCTTGAGCAGTTCTAAGGACTGGATACTGCGCTATATAAGAACATGTCTGCCAGGGAGTAAAGTGTAAAGTGCCTTGAGCAGTTCTAAGGACTGGATATTGCGCTATATCAGAACAGGTCTGCCAGGGAGTAAAGTGTAAAGCGCTTTGAGCAGTCGTGAGGACTGGATACTGCGCTATATAAGAACAGGTCTGCCAGGGAGTAAAGTGTGAAGTGCCTTGAGCAGTTCTAAGGACTGGATACTGCGCTATATAAGAACAGGTCTGCCAGGGAGTAGAGGGTAAAGTGCCTTGAGCAGTCCTAAGGGCTGGATACTGTGCTATATAAGAACAGGTCTGCCAGGGAGTAAAGTGTAAAGTGCCTTGAGCAGTCCTAAGGACTGGATACTGCGCTATATAAGAACAGGTCTGCCAGGGAGTAAAGTGTAAAGTGCTTTGAGCAGTCCTGAGGACTGGATACTGCGCTATATAAGAACAGGTCTGCCAGGGAGTAAAATGTAAAGTGCCTTGAGCAGTTCTAAGGACTGGATACTGCGCTATATAAGAACAGGTCTGCCAGGGAGTAAAGTGTAAAGCGTTTTGAGCAGTCCTGAGGACTGGATACTGCGCTATATAAGAAAAGGTCTGCCAGGGAGTAAAGTGTGAAGTGCCTTGAGCAGTTCTAAGGACTGGATACTGCGCTATATAAGAACAGGTCTGCCAGGGAGTAGAGTGTAAAGTGCCTTGAGCAGTCCTAAGGGCTGGATACTGCGCTATATAAGAATAGGTCTGCCAGGGAGTAAAGTGTAAAGTGCCTTGAGCAGTCCTAAGGGCTGGATACTGCGCTATATAAGAACAGGTCTGCCAGGGAGTAAAGTGTAAAGCGCTTTGACCAGTCTTGAGGACTGGATACTGCGCTATATAAGAACAGGTCTGCCAGGGAGTAAAGTGTGAAGTGCCTTGAGCAGTTCTAAGGACTGGATACTGCGCTATATAAGAACAGGTCTGCCAGGGAGTAGAGTGTAAAATGCCTTGAGCAGTCCTAAGGGCTCGATACTGTGCTATATAAGAACAGGTCTGCCAGGAAGTAAAGTGTAAAGTGCCTTGAGCAGTCCTAAGGACTGGATACTGCGCTATATAAGAACAGGTCTGCCAGGGAGTAAAGTGTACAGTGTACTTTGAGCAGTCCTGGGGACTGGATACTGCGCTATATAAGAACAGGTCTGCCAGGGAGTAAAGTATACAGTGTACTTTGAGCAGTCCTGGGGACTGGATACTGCGCTATATAAGAACAGGTCTGCCAGGGAGTAAAGCGTACAGTGTACTTTGAGCAGTCCTGAGGACTGGATACTGCGCTATATAAGAACAGGTCTGCCAGGGAGTAAAGTGTAAAGCGCTTTGAGCAGTCCTGGGGACGGGATACTGCGCTATATAAGAACAGATCTGCCAGGGAGTAAAGCGTACAGTGTACTTTGAGCAGTCCTGAGGACTGGATACTGCGCTATATAAGAACAGGTCTGCCAGGCAGTAAAGTGTAAAGTGCCTTGAGCAGCCCTAAGGGCTGGATACTGCGCTATATAAGAACAGTTCTGCCAGGGAGCAAAGTATAAAGCGCATTCAGCAGTTCTAAGGACTGGATACTGCGCTATATAAGAACAGGTCTGCCAGGGAACAAAGTGTAAAGCGCTTTCAGCAGTCCTAAGGACTGGATACTGCGATATATAAGAACAGGTCTGCCAGGGAGTAAAGTGTAAAGTGCCTTGAGCAGTCCTAATGACTGGCTACTGTGCTATATAAGAACAGGTCTGCCAGGGAGTAAAGTGTAAAGCGTTTTGAGCAGTCCTGAGGATTGGATACTGCGCTATATAAGAACAGGTCTGCCAGGGAGTAAAGTGTAAAGTGCTTTGAGCAGTTCTAAGGACTGGATACTGCGCTATATAAGAACAGGTCTGCCAGGTAATAGAGTGTAAAGTGCCTTGAGCAGTCCTAAAGGCTGGATACTGCGCTATATAAGAACAGGTCTGTTAGGGAGTAACGTGTAAAGCGCTTTGAGCAGTCCTAAGACTAGATACTGCGCTATATAAGAACAGGTCTGCAAGGGAGTAAAGTGTAAAGTGCCTTGAGCAGTTCTAAGGACTGGATACTGCGCTATATAAGAACATGTCTGCCAGGGAGTAAAGTGTAAAGTGCCTTGAGCAGTTCTAAGGACTGGATACTGCGCTATATCAGAACAGGTCTGCCAGGGAGTAAAGTGTAAAGCGCTTTGAGCAGTCGTGAGGACTGGATACTGCGCTATATAAGAACAGGTCTGCCAGGGAGTAAAGTGTGAAGTGCCTTGAGCAGTTCTAAGGACTGGATACTGCGCTATATAAGAACAGGTCTGCCAGGGAGTAGAGGGTAAAGTGCCTTGAGCAGTCCTAAGGGCTGGATACTGTGCTATATAAGAACAGGTCTGCCAGGGAGTAAAGTGTAAAGTGCTTTGAGCAGTCCTGAGGACTGGATACTGCGCTATATAAGAACAGGTCTGCCAGGGAAAAAAATGTAAAGTGCCTTGAGCAGTTCTAAGGACTGGTTACTGCGTTATATAAGAACAGGTCTGCCAGGGAGTAAAGTGTACAGTGTACTTTGAGCAGTCCTGGGGACTGGATACTGCGCTATATAAGAACAGGTCTGCCAGGGAGTAAAGTATACAGTGTACTTTGAGCAGTCCTGGGGACTGGATACTGCGCTATATAAGAACAGGTCTGCCAGGGAGTAAAGCGTACAGTGTACTTTGAGCAGTCCTGAGGACTGGATACTGCGCTATATAAGAACAGGTCTGCCAGGGAGGAAAGTGTACAGTGTACTTTGAGCAGTCCTGGGGACTGGATACTGCGCTATATAAGAACAGGTCTGCCAGGGAGTAAAGTATACAGTGTACTTTGAGCAGTCCTGGGGACTGGATACTGCGCTATATAAGAACAGGTCTGCCAGGGAGTAAAGCGTACAGTGTACTTTGAGCAGTTCTGAGGACTGGATACTGCGCTATATAAGAACAGGTCTGCCAGGGAGTAAAGTGTAAAGCGTTTTGAGCAGTCCTGAGGATTGGATACTGCGCTATATAAGAACAGGTCTGCCAGGGAGTAAAGTGTAAAGTGCTTTGAGCAGTTCTAAGGACTGGATACTGCGCTATATAAGAACAGGTCTGCCAGGTAATAGAGTGTAAAGTGCCTTGAGCAGTCCTAAAGGCTGGATACTGCGCTATATAAGAACAGGTCTGTTAGGGAGTAACGTGTAAAGCGCTTTGAGCAGTCCTAAGACTAGATACTGCGCTATATAAGAACAGGTCTGCAAGGGAGTAAAGTGTAAAGTGCCTTGAGCAGTTCTAAGGACTGGATACTGCGCTATATAAGAACAGGTCTGCCAGGGAGTAAAGTGTAAAGTGCCTTGAGCAGTTCTAAGGACTGGATACTGCGCTATATAAGAACAGGTCTGCCAGGGAGTAAAGTGTAAAGCGCTTTGAGCAGTCGTGAGGACTGGATACTGCGCTATATAAGAACAGGTCTGCCAGGGAGTAAAGTGTGAAGTGCCTTGAGCAGTTCTGTGGCGACTGATACTGCGCTATATAAGAACAGGTCTGCTAGGAGTAGAGGGTAAAGTGCCTTGAGCAGTCCTAAGGACTGGATACTGCGCTATATAAGAACAGGTCTGCCAGGGAGTAAAGTGTGAAGTGCCTTGAGCAGTTCTAAGGACTGGATACTGCGCTATATAAGAACAGGTCTGCCAGGGAGTAGAGTGTAAAGTGCCTTGAGCAGTCCTAAGGGCTCGATACTGTGCTATATAAGAACAGGTCTGCCAGGAAGTAAAGTGTAAAGTGCCTTGAGCAGTCCTAAGGACTGGATACTGCGCTATATAAGAACAGGTCTGCCAGGGAGTAAAGTGTACAGTGTACTTTGAGCAGTCCTGGGGACTGGATACTGCGCTATATAAGAACAGGTCTGCCAGGGAGTAAAGCGTACAGTGTACTTTGAGCAGTCCTGAGGACTGGATACTGCGCTATATAAGAACAGGTCTGCCAGGGAGGAAAGAGTACAGTGTACTTTGAGCAGTCCTGGGGACTGGATACTGCGCTATATAAGAACAGGTCTGCCAGGGAGTAAAGCGTACAGTGTACTTTGAGCAGTCCTGGGGACTGGATACTGCGCCATAAGAACAGGTCTGCTAGGAGTAAAGCGTACAAGGTAATTTTGAGCAGTTCTGAGGACTGGGGCTAATTGCGCTTGTTATAAGAACACAGGTCTGCCAGGGAGTAAAGTGTAAAGCGCTTTGAGCAGTCCTGACGGATACTGCGCTGTATAAGAACACATCTGCCAGGGAGTAAAGCGTACAGTGTACTTTGAGCAGTCCTGAGGACTGGATACTGCGCTATATAAGAACAGGTCTGCCAGGCAGTAAAGTGTAAAGTGCCTTGAGCAGTCCTAAGGGCTGGATACTGCGTTATATAAGAACAGGTCTGCCAGGGAGCAAAGTGTAAAGCGCATTCAGCAGTTCTAAGGACTGGATACTGCGCTATATAAGAACAGGTCTGCCAGGGAACAAAGTGTAAAGCGCTTTCAGCAGTCCTAAGGACTGGATACTGCGCTATATAAGAACAGGTCTGCCAGGGAGTAACGTGTAAAGCGCTTTGAGCAGTCCTAAGACTAGATACTGCGCTATATAAGAACAGGTCTGCAAGGGAGTAAAGTGTAAAGTGCCTTGAGCAGTTCTAAGGACTGGATACTGCGCTATATAAGAACATGTCTGCCAGGGAGTAAAGTGTAAAGTGCCTTGAGCAGTTCTAAGGACTGGATACTGCGCTATATCAGAACAGGTCTGCCAGGGAGTAAAGTGTAAAGCGCTTTCAGCAGTCGTGAGGAGTGGATACTGCGCTATATAAGAACAGGTCTGCCAGGGAGTAAAGTGTGAAGTGCCTTGAGCAGTTCTAAGGACTGGATACTGCGCTATATAAGAACAGGTCTGCCAGGGAGTAGAGGGTAAAGTGCCTTGAGCAGTCCTAAGGGCTGGATACTGTGCTATATAAGAACAGGTCTGCCAGGGAGTAAAGTGTAAAGTGCTTTGAGCAGTCCTGAGGACTGGATACTGCGCTATATAAGAACAGGTCTGCCAGGGAGGAAAGAGTACAGTGTACTTTGAGCAGTCCTGGGGACTGGATACTGCGCTATATAAGAACAGGTCTGCCAGGGAGTAAAGATTACAGTGTACTTTGAGCAGTCCTGGGGACTGGATACTGCGCTATATAAGAACAGGTCTGCCAGGGAGTAAAGCGTACAGTGTACTTTGAGCAGTTCTGAAGACTGGATACTGCGCTATATAAGAACAGGTCTGCCAGGGAGTAAAGTGTAAAGCGCTTTGAGCAGTCCTGGGGACGGGATACTGCGCTGTATAAGAACACATCTGCCAGGGAGTAAAGCGTACAGTGTACTTTGAGCAGTCCTGAGGACTGGATACTGCGCTATATAAGAACAGGTCTGCCAGGCAGTAAAGTGTAAAGTGCCTTGAGCAGTCCTAAGGGCTGGATACTGCGCTATATAAGAACAGGTCTGCCAGGGAGCAAAGTGTAAAGCGCATTCAGCAGTTCTAAGGACTGGATACTGCGCTATATAAGAACAGGTCTGCCAGGGAACAAAGTGTAAAGCGCTTTCAGCAGTCCTAAGGACTGGATACTGCGCTATATAAGAACAGGTCTGCCAGGGAGTAACGTGTAAAGCGCTTTGAGCAGTCCTAAGACTAGATACTGCGCTATATAAGAACAGGTCTGCAAGGGAGTAAAGTGTAAAGTGCCTTGAGCAGTTCTAAGGACTGGATACTGCGCTATATAAGAACATGTCTGCCAGGGAGTAAAGTGTAAAGTGCCTTGAGCAGTTCTAAGGACTGGATATTGCGCTATATCAGAACAGGTCTGCCAGGGAGTAAAGTGTAAAGCGCTTTGAGCAGTCGTGAGGACTGGATACTGCGCTATATAAGAACAGGTCTGCCAGGGAGTAAAGTGTGAAGTGCCTTGAGCAGTTCTAAGGACTGGATACTGCGCTATATAAGAACAGGTCTGCCAGGGAGTAGAGGGTAAAGTGCCTTGAGCAGTCCTAAGGGCTGCATACTGTGCTATATAAGAACAGGTCTGCCAGGGAGTAAAGTGTAAAGTGCCTTGAGCAGTCCTAAGGACTGGATACTGCGCTATATAAGAACAGGTCTGCCAGGGAGTAAAGTGTAAAGTGCTTTGAGCAGTCCTGAGGACTGGATACTGCGCTATATAAGAACAGGTCTGCCAGGGAAAAAAATGTAAAGTGCCTTGAGCAGTTCTAAGGACTGGTTACTGCGTTATATAAGAACAGGTCTGCCAGGGAGTAAAGTGTAAAGCGCTTTGAGCAGTCCTGAGGACTGGATACTGCGCTATATAAGAAAAGGTCTGCCAGGGAGTAAAGTGTGAAGTGCCTTGAGCAGTTCTAAGGACTGGATACTGCGCTATATAAGAACAGGTCTGCCAGGGAGTAGAGTGTAAAGTGCCTTGAGCAGTCCTAAGGGCTGGATACTGCGCTATATAAGAATAGGTCTGCCAGGGAGTAAAGTGTAAAGTGCCTTGAGCAGTCCTAAGGGCTGGATACTGCGCTATATAAGAACAGGTCTGCCAGGGAGTAAAGTGTAAAGCGCTTTGACCAGTCCTGAGGACTGGATAC